>SNQJ01S0073463.1:30148-51370 GCA_010110895.2 Picea sitchensis | reverse complement strand
TCAAATCACTCTATGTTGGGAACATATTGTGACCGTTGAATTACCTAACTACAAATGCATACTAATGCATATTAAATAAACACGCTTTTATCTAATGACACATTAGACCTATTTTGTCTTAACTAACTCCTAAGTGTCCAATAACCTAACATCCCCCTTTAAGGAAAACTTGGGATATGATTGAACGATTTACAAAGGAGACACAATAGGAGAAGGAAGGAGGTATTAGACCCTATCCCCTCTTAATGACAATTTTCTAAAATCCTAACATAGATCAAAGTTTGGAAAACTTCGCTTCTATAAGAGACTTTGTGAAAATGTATGCAACTTTATCTTCTGTAGGGAAAAAGAGCACTTCAATTTCTTGATAACGAATGAGATTTATTATGAAGTGGATGTTTATCTCAATGTGGTTTTTGTGCTAGTGTTGAACTAGGTCTTTGGCGAGATTGATGGCACTCAGATTATCAGGCCAGAGGGTGGTTGGATGCTACTGTTGTAATCCAAAATCTGAAAGGATATGTTGAATACACAAGACTTCATGACTTACATTAACCGTTGATCAATACTCTTGTTCTACTGCAGAAATAGCAATATCATGTTGTTTCTTATAGGCCAAAGTGACAATTTCTAAACGAGGGATGAAAACAAAATCGACATTAGACTTTTGATCATCAGATTCAGTATCCCAATTTGAATTAGTGAAACTAACAAATAAAGGAGTCTTGAGAATTGACAGAGGATAGGTAGGTATTAGAACATATATGGTTTACTAAGGTACATCCTGAAGGTGCAACACAACAACAAACAACGCAGAATGAGGAGGCAATAGTACAAATAATAGCATTGGCCATTAAGAATTTTAACCTGACTAAAGACATGTTGAAAATAGTAGAGGACTTGATGCAGATAAAAATCAAGGATGTTGAACAGATAGATTTGGTATTGGTGAGGATACCCACAAAATCATTATATAATTTGCAGATGAATGTAGCGCAAGATTTTCAATCCAGGGTGAGGATGGATGTCACAAACTTAGAAATAACCAAGGAAGCTAATTTAGTGTTAGATACAGTTCTTATGGGAGTGATATTGGAACAAGAGGAAGCAAAATTCCACACAGATAGCTGAGAGAAAAGAATTGAAGAATTCTTCCAAAAAATTCTGGAGAGCGCACTAGCAGGAGAAATCAGCACAAAAGAAAATCTAAATAAGATAGCGCATATAATGGAGGATTACAAACAAGAGATAGTAGAATTGGTTGGAAAAATGACACCAACCACACCTCCATAATTCATATCTAAAAGGGAACAATAGGCAACATTGCAAGTGGATCTTCTTGAGTTGGAATTCAAGGAAGTATCAAAACTTTATGATAGGACAATGCAAATATGGACAAGTATAGTAGAAGATGAAAGGATCTAGCAGTTGGATCAAAAAGAGGAAAATTTGAATACAATAGTCCAGGATTTGAAGCAATGAAATAAAACAATATCCATGTCCCTTTTACTTAGGGTCATGCAAGAGATGAAAAACCTACAAGCAGAAATAAAGACAATTGACCAGGAGGAACAATAGATCAAACAGACTCAGTTGGATCCCCTACAAGAACAAGTAGAACAAATGATAAGAGCCCTAGAAATGGAGACAGATAGAATGGACCAGGAACATACGAAAGGTATACAAGTGCTAAAGAAGAATGTCACATCGCAGGTCATGGAGACCTTGAAAGAGAAAAGCGTGCAGGCTAAGAAGCAAGTGGATGAATTAGCAATGCAACTTCAAGAGTTGGAGAAATCAATGCAGAAGGCACACACTGCCTAGGTGTCTCGGGATGAGCCACAAGTTAGTGTTGGCAGCCTATTGGAGTAGGAAATTTTGGAATTTAAGTGCAATAAGAGAGGCATAATGGACCAAAGGAAACAACACACACCATAAAAGAAGAAAGACCAACGCGACAAAGGGCAAAGGAAGCATCGGGCCAAAAAAGAAGGAAGATCAGTGCAAGGAACGATTGGATTGAATACCAACCACGTGAAAGGAAGTTAGAAAGTGGACAAGTGGATTCCACTTAGAGTTAGGGTTTTTGAGTCATAATGTAAGGGTTTTTACCCATTTTTGTAGTATAAATAGAAGATGTATGAGGTAGATTGAGGTATCTATTGGTGTCCTTTTTAAGAGAGAAAAAATTACTTTTGTAGAAACTTTTTGAGTCTTGAGTCTTTGAGATGTTTAGTTTTTTATTGTATAGCTGAGGAGCTAGTGGAGAACTATGAAGTATAATTAAGGGTCAAGTCACAAGATGGGGGGCTTGGTGCGATGTTGGTCAGCCTCACCTACATTATTATTAAACCTCTGATGTAATGTGTACAATGTTAATTTGATGAAGAATAAAGAAATAAGTAGAAGATATGTGGACATAGCCTAGGGGGTGAACCATGGTAAAAATGGTGTATTTATGTGTGATGTGTTCTTTTATATGCTTTATAATGAATGAATGATTAGATGAATGCATCTATTAGGGTTTATTTACATCGCACACCAGTATAATAATGTAGAATGTATGTCATTGAATGGATAAAGTAATAAATATGATGAATATTATGGTAGACTGCATGTTAAAGTAGATCCATAGTAAAAATAGCATCCTCAATCCCTTCCATGACTGCAAACATTTGTGTCCTGCAGTCACCCATAAACCATCTCGGGTGAGACTGCATTATGCACTATGTGCATGGTGTATCCTTCTGGTTTACTAGAAGGATCGATGATGAAAAGGGTTTTGTTGGAGAAATAAGGTAGAGCCTGGGTCAGCCCATACATCCAAAAAGGACACTCCTCACTACTCATCATTCATTCATCCAAATAGGAAATATGAATGGGGAGAGAGGAGTTTGAGAAAAATAAACTTCTTAAAGAGAAAATGTATTTCTATGGGAAGAAAAGCCAATGAATATATTTTATGATCCATGGAGTTATGGAAAAGGGGTTATTATGTGACAATAGAGACCAAGAATGAGTAGGAATACATCCTCTTAAATCCATGTATATTGTTATCCTTTTTGGGATGTCCAAGAAGAAAAATCTATTGTATAAGAAGAAAAAAATTGTCAAAGGTTCAATCTGAAGGTAGACAGTGATTTCAATTCTTGCTACACATACGAAATATCACAAAGATAAAAATTATCCCCGAGGGACTAGAGAGTAAAGAAGGAAGTGCTTCCATATGTTGTATGTGGTAGTAGAGTGAGTTTCAAAGATGGTATTTTTGAAGGATTAATTAAATAACTCGAAAACAGATTTCTTAGTTAATGTTGGAATATTTTGGGAATGTAAAAAGTGACTCAAGAATTTTGAACTTGTCTCCTTAGCCCTCATGGTGTCATCTTAGAAAAGGGGTCAAATTCATAGAGGATTTCCTATGGCTAGGAGCAAAATTCCTCACACCCAATTGGTTTCCGTGGAACTTAACTTGTGAATAAAATAAGTTCGTTCTCTTCTTCTCCTAGGTTATAAAATAATTACTTTATATTGAGGAATATAAAGTCATGAACAATGATGAAGAATTGTTATGAAATTTTTATATATTTTGATGAGTGTAATGCTTATTTGTAATTAGTTAGATTGAAATATGTGTATGGGAATGTATTGGCAAATCTTGTCACTAGTACATTTGCCTCATTTTTTTACATAGTTATGATGCCCATCCGATGACCACTTTTGTGGCTTCCAAAAAACTCTCTCCAGCTAATCATTGAACCCCTTTTATTGTACTCTCTATATCCATAAAAATATTCCAGATATCCAATGTACAAGACTTCCATGTGGCAGCCATGGAGAGATTTTATGAAACATATGTTCATCGCATTTAATCATCGCCATTATGACCATCATATAGTGGCAATATTGTGACACTTTGATATGCCATGTGGAATTTTCCAAGAAACTATCATGAAGCATGAAGCCCTCATTTTAGAGATAGTGGCAGTTGTTACTCCGACATAGGCACATAACTATTGAAATATTGTAACTTCGAAGAATATTCTAATTAAGTTTGAGTTATTATTTTATAGATCAAATCCCCTTTTGTGGATTGGTCAAACTACATTTGTATAGTGTTATTTGTAAAGTCGGCCCCCAGTAATTATAAAGTGGTTTTAACCACTTCTAGAAGAATTCATCCCCACTAAGTGAAAAGACATGGCCCTAGTTCCTCCTCAACTAGTATTTATATGTGAGGATGGTGCCTCACTTGTTCACACTCACTCTCACTCATCTAGTGCACATATCTTGAAGGAAGTTGCAGTTGCAGGAGGAAGGAGAAGAGAGGTGCATGCTTAGTCTTGGTTTATTCTTGGTATTTTGGTATTAGTCTTGGAATTGTATTGGCAATCTATTATTAAGGAATTTTTTGTTGGGTTTTCTCCCCTATGAGGGTTTCCCAAGATAAAATGTTGCGCACCATGTGATTTTGTTTCTTTCAGTGATCCTCTTTATGTTATTGTTTTGGAAATGCATTGAATTTTCATGTAATTTGGAAATAATCTAATAATAATAGTAAAAACTTAACATGGTATCAGAGCTTGACTGACTAGAGCATTGTTCACTATTTGTCTAGATGGCATTGTTGTCGTACAAGAAAATTAGAGCTTTCTACTGAAGAGGAAATTTTTACCAAAAATATATATTGGGAAGTGCACCCTGCCCTAATGCATATTTTGGAAACTTGAGCGAATCTTTGCAGTGGACAAATTCTCTAGAAAGTCAAACCTAGTTTTGATTGGTACTAGAAAACCAGAATCGGTACTAGAAGTACCAGTCCATAATTGCACAGGTCAAGTTTCAAGGGGTAAAACTTGGAATTTTATGAAGCATTCAACCCCAAAAAACTCGCCTCAGCCCAGCACATCTCCTGGTAAGCTTAGTTTCAATTTTTTAGCACTTTCATTTTCTGGTCATTTTCTTAGCTCCAGATCAAGATGTTTGCATGCACCAATCTTGTTGACAAGTTAGAAGTTGTGGAAAATTTACATGCCTGAAGTACAGAATTGGATTCACTCTTGAAGAGAATGACCTTGAAAAATTCATAAAATAAAATGTATCGGAACCCGCAGAAGATGCATCCAAAGAGAAGTACAAGAAGTATATGATTAAGGCCAAAAGAATAATTGAAAATTCCATTAAAGACCACTTGATCCCTCAAGTGTCTTCTAATAATACTCCAAAAGATATGTTTGATGCCCTAACTAGAATGTATGAAGGAAAGAACATCAACCAAAAGATGAACTTGAGAACCCAACTCAAGAATACAAAGATGCAAAAAGGAGAAACAATTCAAGACTATTTCTCTAGGGTTTCCCATTGCAAGGAAAAGTTAGAGGAAATTGGAGACAACTTTGATGAATATGAACTTGTGATGGAAACTCCTAATGGTATCACAATACCTTTGGATGCCTTCATCCGAACTATTTGTGAAAGAAAAGAGAAACTCCTATTTGACAGTTTATGGGAAGAATGTGTTCAAGAAGAAGAAAGAGTATCCAAGCGAGAAGTCATCCTATTAAGATATAAATATTGAGCCCTAGCTTCTCATGTGAATGGTGGAAAGAAAAAGTCTCATTTTCAAAAGGAGACCCACTTTCATAAAGAATCTCACTCTCCAAAGAGATTCTAGAGATATCATAAGGGTCACAGAAAGGGAAAAGATTTATCCTCTTATCAATGTTATCATTGTGATATGATGGGACACATTGCTAAGAACTACCCTACTAGAAGAGAATAATACAAGAGGATAATTAACAAAAGACATCATGCCCATGCAGCTGAAGATGATGATCCACCCAAGAAGTTAACTAAAGAAGAGATTGAATATTATGTTTTTTTTTTCTCCCTCTCAGGATCTGTGACACCTAGAGAGGATACTTGGATAATACATAGTGGTGCCTCTAAGAACATAATAGGTCAGAAAGACATTCTTTCTAGCCTTCTAGAAAAGGAATTCCCCCAAAAAGTTTCATTTGGAGATGATTACCAGTACCCTATCAAAGGAATGGGAGAATCCACCAAAACTTGATTCAGGAACTCCGATGAGAATGAAGGATGTACTCTATGTACCAGGTTTGACAAAGAACTTACTTTCTATTTCAGCCCTAGATAAGAAAGGTTTCATGGTTGCATTCATAGATGGTGAAGTTCTTATGTGGTATAAAGAAAAAATTATAGAAGATGCAGTTGTTATTGGAACAGAAGAAGGTGGTTTGTACAAGATAAAAGGTCACTCAGATGTAGCCTTGGATCACTCTATTGGAATTCCTTGTAAATTTTGGCATAGAATAATAGCCCACATCAACTACAAATTCTTACCATATGTAAGAAATATACTTACAGGTTTACCAAAATTAAAGGGTGATCATGAAGGTGTATGCAAGGGATGTACACAAGGAAATAACATACAGAATTATTTTCCAAAGAGTGACAGTAAAGCAAAAGGAATCTTGGACCTTATCCACTCAAATGAATGTGGTCCAATGCCTTCAACCTCTCTAAGTGGGTATGTATATTATGTATCATTTATTGATGATTACTCTCGTAATAATTGGGTTTATTTCTTGAAGTCAAAAGATGAAGTACTTGGAAGGTTCAAGGAATTCAAAGCCTTGGTACAAAACCTCTCCGAAAGGAAAATCAAGATACTCACATCAGACAATGGAGGAGAGTACACCTCAAATTAATTTAGAAGTTTTTGCAGAGATGTTGAGATTAAAAGGGAGCTCTCCACTCCCTATAATCCTCAAAAAAATGTAGTAGAAAGAAAGAATAGAACGATTATGGAAGCAGTAAAGACTATGATTCACGATCAAGATCTTCCAATGCACTTATGGGCTGAAGCAGCAAGAACAACAGTATATCTCCAAAACTGATTATCCCATAGTGCACTTGGATTCAAAACTCCTGAATAAATGTTCACCAGAAAGAATCCGAAAGTAATCCATCTCAAAATATTTTGTCGTCAATTGTGTGTACACATTACAAAAGAAAAGAGAGCTAAGTTGGATCCTTCAGGAAAGAAGGGAATATTTGTTGGATATTGTGAGGTCTCTAAGGCCTTCATAATTTACATACTAGGTTACCATCATATTGAGAGTAGAAAAATGTAACCTTTGATGAATATGCAACACTCAAAAGATCAAGAAAATGTCATATTGAAGAATTATATGAAGAAGAACATGTATCTCCCAGAGTTGTAGAACCCATGAAGGAAGTTATAGTTAACCTTGATGATGAGATTCCAGAAGATCGTGATATGATATAATCTCAAGAACCTCCCCATATGATGATATCTCACAAGAGAAAGCCAACTTGGGAGAGAGAAATTATTCAAGATGCAGAGAAGTATGTTTCCCCAAAAGGAACCATGAGACAAATAAAGAAACCTAAGCCATTCTCCAACTTATGCCCTAGATGTGTGATCTCATAGAAAAGGAACCTACATTATTTGAAGAATCCATTCAGAAGAAAGAATGGATGGATGCCATGATAGAAGAATACCAGTCCATTATAAAGAATGATGTATGGGAAGTAGTTCCCTGACCAAAGAACAAAGATGTGGTATCTTCCAAGTGGATATACAAGATAAAACATACAGATAACAAAAGTATTGAAAAACATAAGGCAAGATTTGTGGCTCGTGGATTTTTGTCAAAATGAAGGTATTGACTATGAAGAAACATTTACTCCTATATCCAAATACACTTCTATCAGAACCATCATATCTCTTGCAACCAAAATGAAGTGGAAGTTACACCAGATGGATCTGAAAACAAATTTATTAAATGGTTTTATTGAAGAAGAATTGTATATAGAATAACCACAAGGGTTTGAAGTTGAAGATAGGAAGACTCATGTCTGTATGTTGAAGAAATCCATGTATGGGTTGAAGCAAGCTCCTAGAACTTGGTATGGCAGAATTAATAGTTTCCTAGCAAGATTGGGCTTTACCAAGAGTAAAGTTAATTCTAACCTTTACTTCAAGGTTATGAATGATGAGTCAGTTATATTTCTACTATATGTAGATTATTTATTCTTGACCAGAGAAGAAAATATCATCACAGATTGTAAGAATAATCTTGTCATTGAATTTGAGATGAAATCCCTAGGCTCGATGCATTATTTCTTAGGTCTTGAATTTTGGCAGAGCCCAAATAAGATCTTCCTTAACCAAGGGAAGTATGTAGTTGAAACACTGAAGATATTTGACATGCTAGAATGTAAATCCATGAACACACCCATAGAAATGAATTTGAAGCTCTTGGTTGATACTTCATCAGAGTTGGTTGATGCTACTCTATACAGATAGATTATTGGAGCGTTGATGTATTTGATGAATACCAGGATAGATATATGCTTTGTTGTGAACACCTTGAGTTAGTATCTGGTGGATTCGAGACGTGTTCACCTTGTAGTTGAAAATCATGTGATCAGATATCTTAAGGCTATGTTAGATTATGGTTTGTTTTATAATGGAGATCATTACTTCAGAATGTATGGTTATATTGATTCATATTGGGTTGGAAGTGCTTCAGAAAGGAAGATCACTTCAAGATGTTGTTTCAGTTTGGGGTCATCCATTACTTCATGGAAAAGTAGGAAGAAATCCATTATTTCTCTCAACACGGCAAAAGCGGAGTACATTGTAGCATGTTCCGCCAGTTGTGAATCCATATGGCTTAAGAAGTTATTGATAGGTCTGTTTGATATGGAGATAGAAGCCACCATGATTCTATGTGATAACCAGAGTTGTATAAAGATGACATAAGAACCCAGTGTTCCATGATAAGTCGAAGAAGATAGAGATACAGTATCAATACATTCGTGATATGGTGTAGAGGGGAGATGTAAAGCTCCAATATGTTGGCATAGATGAAAAAGTTGTAGATGTGTTGACCAAGCCTCTCTCTTGTGTAAAGTTTGAGTACTTATGAGACAATCTTGGTGTTGTCTAAAAGGACCTCCCTCGAAACGAGGAGTGATGTTGATGATACTATGGTATCCTGACCAACAATGGGTAGCTTCGTTAGGATTTTCTATCCTAGGGGATTGATAATCCCTGTGAATATCCTGAAGGTTTGGTAAGGATGGTCCATCAGAGTACTTGTGCATGTATATGCTAGTTGTGGTCAGTAGTGGTACCTCCATTAGGATTTTATATCCTAGGGAATATTATGATTCTTGGGCATATCCTGAAGGTCTAGTAAGGATGGTTTATCAGAGTACCACATGGTAGCTTGTTAGGATTTTATATCCTAGGGAATATTATGATTCCTGGGTAGATCCCTAAGGTCTGATAAGGACGGTATGTCAGAGTTCCATAATTGTTGTTATTTATAAACTTGCCTCATTCTATTGCCACATTTTGATGATGTTTTTGTTCCAAATTTGTATTGTTGATGATGTTTTTGTTCCAACCTCATGTTGTGGATGATGGTGTTGTTCTAGCTTCGTGTTGTGGATGATTTTTTTTTTATAGCTTCGTTCTATTGATGTTGATGTTTCAGATTCATGTCGATGATGATGATAATGATGTTAATCCAACTCCATGTTGTAAACGATGATGATATTGATGATGAGAAAAACTTTTGATGATTTATAGATGTGCCAGAAAATGTTCTAGTTGTTGATGATGATGTTTCCCTCTCCTTCTCTTGATGATGTTTTATTGGGTCATGTTAGTAGAATACCCTTCTTGTTAAGGGGGAGTGTTGAAATATTGTAACTTCAAAGAATATTCTAATTAAATTTGAGTTATTATTCTATAGATCAAATCCCCTTCCATGGATTGATCAAGTTGGGTCTTGTACAAGATCAAATCCCCTTTTGTGGATTGGTCAAACTACATTTGTATAGTGGTATTTGTAAAGTCAGCCCCTAGTAATTATAAAGTGTTTTTAACCACTTCTAGAAGCATGTGGCCTCACTAAGTGAAGAGACATAATCCTAGCACCTCCTCAACTAGTATTTATATGTGAGGATGGTGCCTCACTTCTTCACACTCACTCTCACTCATCTAGTGTGCATATCTTGAAGGTAGTTGCAATTGTAGGAGGAAGGAGAAGAGAGGTGCGTGCTTAGTTTTGGTTTATTCTTGGTGTTTTGGTCTTATTCTTGGCATTGTATTGGTAATCTATTATTGAGGAAGTTTTTGTTGGGTTTTCTCCCTCGTGAGGGTTTCCCGGGATAAAATGTTGTGTACCTTGTGATTTTTTTTCTTTCATTGATCCTCCTTATGTTGTTGTTTTGGAAATGCATTGAATGCTCATGTAATTTGAAAATAATCTAATAACAACAGTAAAAACTTAACATGGTATTAGAGCATGACTGAATAGAGCATTTTTCACTAGTTATATAGACGTCATTATTGTCGTAAAAGAAAATTAGGGCTTTCTACTGAAGAGGAATTTTTTACAAAAAATATATTGGGAAGTGTGCCTTTCCCTAAGACACCTTTTGGCATCTTGAGAGAACCTTTTCAGTGGCCAGATTCTCCAGAAAGTCAAAACTTAGTTTTGAATGGTACTAGAAAACCAAAAAACCAAAACTAGTACCAGAAGTATCAGTCTAGAATTGTGCAGGTTGAGTTTCATGGGGTAAAACTTGGAATTTTCTGAAACAGTTAGCCCCAAAAAACTCGCCTCATCCCAATGCATCTCCTGGTAATCTCAGTTTCAATTTTTGAGAACTTTCATTTTCTGGTCATTTTCTTAGCTCCAGGTCAAAATGTTTGCAAGCACCAAGCTTGTTGACAAGTTAGAAGTTGTGGAAAATTTGTGTGCCTAAAGTACAGAATTGGACTCATTCTTGAAGACAACGACCTTGAAAAATTCATAAAATAAAATGTACTGGAACCCGAAGAAGATGCAGCCAAAGAGAAGTACAAGAAGGATATGATTAAGGCCAAAAGAATAATTGCATATTCCATTAAAGACCACTTTATCCCTCAAGTGTATTGTAAGAATAATCCAAAAGATATGTTTATTCTCTAACCAAAATGTATGAAGGAAATAAAAACAATCGAAATATGAACTCAAGAATACAAATATGAAAAAAGGAGAAACAATTCAAGACTATTTCTCTAGGGTTTGTCAATTCAAGGAACAGTTAGTGGAAATTGGAGACATCTTGGATGAACATGAACTCATGATGAAAACTCTTAATGGTCTCAAAATACCTTGGGATGCCTTCATCGAAACTATTTGTGCAAGAAAAGAGAAAATCATATTTGATAGTTTATGGGAAGATTGTGTTCAAGAAGAAGAAAGAGTATCCAACTGAGAAGCCACCTTATTAAGAGATGAAGATCAAGACCTAGCTGATCATGATAAGGGTGGAAAGAAAAAGTCTCATTTTCAAAAGGAGACCCACTTTCATAAAGAATATCACTCTCCAAAGAGATTCCACAAATATCATAATGGTCAAAGAAAGGGAAAATATTTATCCTCTTATCAATGTTATCATTGTGATAAGATGGGACACATTGTTAAGAATTGTCCTACCAGAAGGGAAGAATACAAGAGGATAAATAAAAAAATGCATCGTGCCAATGAAACTGAAGATGATGAGCCACCCAAGAATTTAACTAAAGAAGAGATTGAATATTATGTTTTGTTTTATTCCCTCTCAGGATTTGTGACACCTAGAGAGGATAGTTGGCTAATAGATAGTGATGCCTCTAAGCATGTGACAGGTTAGAAAGACATTCTATATAGATTTATGGAAAAGGACTTCCCCCAGAAAGTTTCACTTGGAGATGATTATTAGTACCTTATCAAAGGAGTGGGAGAATCCACCTACAAACTTGATTCAGGAACTCATATGAGAATGAAGGTTGTACTCTATGTACCAATTTTGATAAAGAACTTACTTTCTATTTCATCCCTAGATAAGAAAGGTTTTAGGGTTGTATTCATAGATGGTGAAGTTCTTATGTGGTCTAAAGGAAAAATTATAGAAGATGCAGTTGTTATTGGAATAGAACAAGGTGGATTGTACAAGTTAAAAGGTCACTCAAATGTAGCCTTGACTCACTCTACTGAAATTCATTATGAACTTTGGCATAGAAGACTAGCCTACATAAACTACAAATCCTTACCATATGTAATCAAGGTAGTTACAGGTATACCAGAATTAAATATTGATCATGAAGGTGTATGCAATGGATGTACACAAGGAAAGAACATAAAAAATCCTTTTCCAAAGAGAAATAATAAAGAATAAGGAATCTTGGAGCTTGTCCACTCAGATGTATGTGGTCCAATGCCTTCAACCTCTCTAAGTGGGTATGTATACTATGTATCCTTTATGGATGATTACTCTCGCAATACTCAGGGTTATTTCTTGAATTCAAAATATGAAGTACTTGGAAGGTTCAAGGAATTCAAATTCTTATTAGGAAACCTCTCCAAAAGGAAAATCAAGATACTCAGATCAGACAATGGAGGAGAGTACACCTCAAATGAATTCAGAAGTTTTTGAATAGATGTTGGGATTAAAAGGGAGCTCACCACTCCCTATAATCCTCAAAAACATGGTGTAGAAAAAAAAAAGAATAGAACGATTATGGAAGAATTAAAGACTATGATTCATGATCTAGATCTTCTAATGCACTTATGGGATGAAGCAACAAGAACAATAGTATATGTCCAAAACAAATTATCCCATAGTGCACTTGGATTCAAAACTCCTGGAGAAATTTTCACCAAAATGAATCCATAAGTAATCCATCTCAAAATATTTGGTTTTCAAGTATGTGTACACATTTCAAAAGAAAAGAGAACTGAGTTGGATCCTTCAGGAAAGAAGCGAATATTTGTTGGATGTTGTGAGGTATCTAAGGCCTTCAAAATTTACATATCAAGTTACCATCATATTGAGATTAGTGGAGATGTAACCTTTGATGAAGATGCAGCACTCAAAAGATCAAGGAAAATCTAGATTGAAGAAGTATATGAAGAAGAACATGTATCCCCCATAGTTGCAGAACCCATGAAGGAATTTACCGTTAACCTTGATGATGAGATTCCAGAAGATCATGATATGATAGAATCTCAAGAACCTCCTAGTATGATGATATCTCACAAGAGAAATCCAACTTGGGAGAGATAAATTATTCAAGATGCAGAGAAGTATGATGCCCCAGAAGGAACCATGAGAGAAAGAAAGAAACCTAAGCTATTATTCATCTATATGGCCTTGATGTGTGATCTCGTAGAAAAGAAACCTACTTTCTTTGAAGAATCCATTCATAAGAAAGAATGGATGGATACCATGATAGAAGAATACCATTTGATTATAAAGAATTATGTATGGGAAGTAGTTCCCAGACCAAAGAACAAAGATGTGGTATATTTCAAATGGATATACAAGATAAAACATGCAGCAGATGGAAGTATTGAAAAACATAAGGCAATATTTGTGTCTCGTAGATTTTATGAAAAGGAAGGTATTAATTATGAAGAATTTTTTTCTCTTGTATCCAAATACACTTGTATCAGAACCATCATAGCTCTTGCATCCAAAATGAAGTGGAAGTTACACCAGATGGATATGAAAACAACTTTCTTAAATGGTGTTATTGAATAAAAAGTGTATATAGAACAACCACAAGGGTTTGAAGTTGAATATAGAAAGACTCATGTCTACAGGTTGAAGAAATCTCTGTATGGGTTGAAGAAAGCTACTAGTTTCTTGACAAGCTTGGGATTTACGAAGAGTAAAGTTGATTCTAACCTTTACTTCAAGGTTATGATTGATGATACAGTTATAGTGCTACTATATATGGATGATTTATTCATGACCGAAGAAGAAAATCTCATCACAGATTGTAAGAAGAAGCTTGTCGTTGAATTTGAGATGAAAGACCTAGGGCTGATGCATTATTTCTTAGGTCTTAAATTTTGGTAGAGCCCAAAGAATATCTTCCTTAACCAAGGGAAGTATGAAGTTGAAATATTGTAGAGATTTGACATGTTGGAATGTAAATCCATGAACACACCCATGGAAATGAATTTGAAGTTCTCGGTTGATAATTCGTCAGAGTTGGTTGATGCTACTCTATATAGATAGATTATTGGATCATTGATGTATATGATGAATACCAGGATAGATATGCTTTATTATGAACACCTTGAGTCAGTATTTGGTGGAGACCAGATGCGTTCACCTTGTAGCTGCAAAGCATGTTATGAGATACCTTAAGTGTACGTTGGATTATCGTCTCTGTTATACTGGAGACCATGACTTCAAACTGTATGGTTATACTGATTCATATTGGGTTGGAAGTTCTTCAGACAAGATGAGCACTTCAAGATATTGTTTCAATTTAGGTTCAACCATGACTTCATGGAAAAGTAGAAAGAAATCCAGTATTTCTCTTAGCACGGTAGAAGCGGAGTACATTGCAACATGTTTCGCATGTTGTGAAGTCATATGGATTTGAAATTTGTTGACAAGTCTATTTGATCTAGAGATGGAAGCCACCATGATTCTATGTTATAATCAAAGTTGTTTAAATATGAAAAATAACCTAGTGTTCCATGATAATTCAAAGAACATAGATATCTGGTATCACTACATTTGTGATATGGTGCAGAAGGGAGTTGTAAAGCTCCAATATGTTGGCATAGATGAGCAAGTTGCAGATGTGTTAACCAAGCCTCTGTCTCATGTGAAGTTTTAGTAATTTCAAGACAATCTTGGTGTTGTCTGAAAGGACTTCCCTCGAAAGGGGGAGTGATGTTGATGATATTATGGTATCCTGACCAATAATGGGTAGCTCCATTAGGATTTTATATCATGGGGGAATTGATCATGCTTCAGTAGATCCCGAAGGTCTAGTAAGGATGGTCTGTCAGAGTACCTATGCATTTATATTCCAGTTGTGGTTAGTAGTGGTAGCTTCATTAGGATTTTATATACTAGGGAGTATTATGATTTCTGGGCATATCCCGAAGGTCCAATGATCTAGGTGGATATTGGTGGCCACCCACCTATTCCAACTGGCTCCTTGTGTCTGTTTATGTTCAACACGTCTTTATTTACTACTTTATAATTGTGATTTATACACTTATGGGGTTTTATAAAGCCTCACACATTCTCCAGGTGGATACAAGTGGCCTATGGCCTAATCCAACTGGCTTATTTTGTATGTTTTCATGTCAGCACATCTTGTTGTACTTTCAGGGTTGTTTGGGGGCCTTAAATGTTTTTTTTTTTTGCTATTCATAGTTAGACTGTAGAAGGAGTCAAAGTCCGATGACATAATGTGTAGCTCTCTAAAATACCTTTCCAATGGGATATCACGCACCTAAAACGGAGGTCATATGCAAAATTTATGATCCTAGGAAATTGAGGTACCAAATTACACCAATTTACCCATAGGGCCCACATGAATTTTGGGGTTTCACCTTCTAGGGTTAGGTTTTTGGATGTCTAGGGTTTTGGAATTCATGAGTAATACAAAAATGGCCTATGGAGCCTCATTTTAATCCATTATTATCACATGTATGCGTGTAACAACCACATCTCTTCTCAGAGATAGATACCATCATTTGAGAAAGTTTCAGTTCTGCAGTTTTACAGTTTCAGCCTATTTCATTATTTAATAGAAGATATTGTTCATTGGATATTTGTGTTATTCTTCCTATCTCTGTGTTTATGGTATTTAGTTTGTTAATCAGTTCGTTCCACTCCTAAATATGGATCATTGGTATCCGAGCAGTCTTCTCTTCATTTATTTTTCTTCGTGCATGTCCCCGACAAGGTATGGATACAAGAAGTTGGGTCTCGAACCAATCGAGCCATTACCATATCGGCTGCATTGAGCCCGATAGAAACCGATGGGAGACAAAAATAAAGATGATGGAGCAGGAGATCCTATTAAAATGTTGCTCGAGGAATCCCTCATGTGACAAAGGAATGAAATGATGGACAACTTTGCGTAGATCCTTTGACAGTTTCCCATAGGAGAAGCATCTTCATCAAGCGGCCATGCAACCCCCTTCAAGGTACAGGTAAATTTTCATATTTCGTTATTTGAAGGATTAATAGATGTGGATGTTGTAGATAAATGGTTGAATCTACTCGAAGGATATTTTTCGGTCCACAATTTTTCCGATAGGGAAAAGATCACTTTTTCACTCCTCAAGGTCATTCCCCATGTTAAAGATTGGTGGGATACTTACTCTGAACAAAGGGCCATGGAAGAATATGCAATTTTTGTGGTGGAACCTACATGTAATTCTTTATGGGATGCCATTAAAGAACAATACTACCATGTTGGAAGCTACGAGGACCAGTACACCAGATGGACCACCCTACGTCAAGAAAGGGACCAGATAATACTAGACTTCAATATTTTCCATACCCTATGCACCAAATTGGGTATCAAATATTATGAGCATCATATGGTGCTCAAATACCATGTCTATTTGCATAGATACATTCAAACAGAAATGGATTTCCTTGACATCACCTCATTAGGAATGGCTTATAGATATGTTGTCAAGATCAAGAAGAAATGGCGAGAGTTTGGATCTGTGAACCCCTCAAATCTGAAGCATGGAAAAGAAAATCCCAACTGACATAGCAAGGGACCAAGTCACGATGGTCACCCTCAGGACAATTTGTCTAAGACAAAACGCAAGAAGAGAAATGAGAAGACAAAGAAGGACACTGGAAAATGGTGTGAGTACCATAAAAGTACTTGGCACA
This sequence comes from Picea sitchensis, assembly GCA_010110895.2. Lineage (NCBI taxonomy): Eukaryota > Viridiplantae > Streptophyta > Pinopsida > Pinales > Pinaceae > Picea > Picea sitchensis. Next base: position 34,606 of record SNQJ01S0073463.1, on the reverse strand, counting down.
ACACTGACAAATGCCACTCCAAGCAGTCCCTCATGGACCAAGCTGAAGGATTATGAGTCAAAGGTCGATTCTGATTCTGATTCAAATCCTGAAGGAGGGAAGCAGATTATCAATGTTGAACCTAGTGCCATGGTCGCTACCACCAACGTCCAGTCAAGCGAACCAAAAGAACCAAAGGGGAACGCCTCTTTCACTCAAATATGTGGGTCAAGGGGGCTTTGATTCACTTCATTGTCGATAGCGGTATCCAAAAGAACCTGATTTCAGAAGAGGTTGTCAAGCGACTGGACCTGCTAATGACACCACACCCACAGCCCTACACCATCGGTTGGCTTCGTCAAGGAAGAGATCTTTGTGTCAGCCAACAATGTTGTCTACCCTATGACATCAAGCCTTTCAAAAATGAGGTGTTGTGTGATATTTATCCCCTTGAAGTTTATGATGTTATTTTAGGACAACCATATTTGTGGAAGCGTCATGTTGTGTATGAGTCTAGACCCCGTAGTTTTATTATTACCTTGGGCAGACAATTGTAAAGAATCCCAGAGGTGACACCGCCTACTTCTATTTCTTTAATATCTACTAACAAATGCAGTAAGTTCATTTCACAGACCGAGAATTTCATCTTCTTTGTGATTCATTCACAATAAGAAGAAGGTCGCTACCACATCCATGGCCTCTACACAACACCTCTCTTTGTAACAAAAACAAGTGAATAGGATCATGGAAGAATACAAATACATCTTTGCCTCACCTACAGGGGTACCGACACACTGCCAAGTCAAGAATCCAATTGATATGACCCCCGGTGCACCTCTACCTAATGGGCTAGTCTATCGGTGCTCGTTGATGGAGAATGACAAAATCAGGTGTCAGATCCAAGAGATTCTTCAGAAGGGGCACATTAGACCCAACTCCTCACCTTGCAGAATCCCAATTATATTGGTGCAGAAGAAGGATGGGACTTGGAGACTCTACATTGATTACAAAGCCTTAAACAAAATCACAGTCAGGAACCACTACCCCATTCCCAGGATTGATGACCTTCTTGACCACCTCAAGGGGGAAAATTTCTTTAGCAAGATTGACCTGAATTATGGCTATTACCAAGTTCCCATCGAACCAACTGATGTCTGGAAGACAACCTTCAAGTCTAAAGAAGGTCTCTACAAATGGCTAGTCATGCCCTTTGGCTTAAAAAATGCACCAGCCACTTTCATGAGGATGATGGATGATGTATTGAGACCTTTCACCAACTCCTTTGTGGTAGTATATTTGGATGACATCCTCATCTTCAGTAAAATGTGGGAGGAGAACATGTGACATTCAGCAGGTTTTGAGCACTCTATGGCAGCACACAATTTATGCCAACTTGGAAAAATGCTATTTTGGAATGAACATGGTCCAATACCTGGGCTACATTGTTGATGAGCATGAGTTACATGTTGATCCAGCCAAGATCCAATTCATCTATGATTGGTCAACCCCAACCACACTGAATAAGCTTAGAATCTTTTTGGGACTAGCCAATTTTTATCGATGGTTCATGTTGGGATTCTCCCATATTACATGGGCCCTCAGCTAGGTAACCAAGGGAGGTGGTAGGGCCAATTTCATGTGGGGGAAGGAGCAACAATGAGCATTCGATGATCTAAAACATTTCTTGTGCTCATTTTCTGTACTCTCCTTTCTCGATCTGCAACAACCATTCAAGATTGAGACTGATGCATCTGACTATGTTGTGGGCGCAGTTCTCACTCAACACAGGCATCCTGTGGCATACCATAGTAAGACACTCTCTGATAATATCTGGAAATACCCCACCTATGACAAGGAAATGTATTCCATTGTATAATCCTACCGTCAATGGAAACATTACATTCTGGGGAAAGAGAGGATCATACACACTGATCACAAGCCTTTGTAGTTCACACAGGCATAGGGAAAATTGCAGAATTACCACCATCATAAATGTTCTACCTACCTCCAGCAATTCCATCTCAACATCAAGTATAAGATAGGTATCTCCAATCATGTCACTGACTATCTCAGTTGGCCTCCTTTGGCTGCACTCACCACTATGCTCCAGTCCTATGGACATGAAGCATCAGAGTGGCCCCAACTTTATCAACAAGATCTAAAATTTGCCACCACATATTATCTCTTGTGTACAGGTGCCACTGTCACTAATTTCCACATTTAGGACAGACTCTTATGCCACCTGGGCCATCTTTGTGTTCCTACAAGCGAGCATGCAAAGCTGATTTGGGAAGCCCACTACATTCAGGTGGTAGGACATTTTAGCGTAGAGAAAATTGTGGTTGTTCTTCAGAAACATTTTTATTGGACAAAACTTCGACAAGACATCAGCAAGTATATCCGATATTTCACTTCCTGTGCCATTTCCAAGCCAACCATCAAGAATCAAGGCTTATACACCCCTCTTCCTATTCCCTAGAATTCGTGGGAATCCATCTCAATGGATTACATGTCTTGTTTGTCATCCACCAAGCACAGAAATGACTGTGTGTTTGTGGTCATTGATCGATTTTCAAAGATGGCCATCCTCACAGCCTGTAAGAAGAATTTCACAGTGGCCAAGACTACCAAGATATTCTTTGAACGAGTTTGGGTCCACTTTGGGATACCACAGACCATCATCTTCGATCAAGACAGCGGGTTCCCCAACACCTTTTGGGCGGGTCCCTAGTCTCTGTTGGACACCAAGCTCACAAAATCCTTCCACCCCCGAACGGATGGCCAAACCGAGGTCATCAATCATATGATTTTGCACATCCTGCGCATGTATAATTCTAAGCATCCACGTACATGGGATGAGAGTCTCCCATATGTCCAACATAGCTACAACAGGGCTCTCCATAGTTCCACTAGCCACAACCCATTTTAGGTGGGTCTGGGATTCCAACCCTTGGGACCCATTGATGTTGCACTTCCTCTTGCCACTGCATAGACAAACGTTTCCCTTTATCAGTCTTCAATTGACAAAGCCACCAAATTCATTGAGTATATTTAGCACATCTTCCAACAGGTCCAGGAGATTTTGCATAAATCCAATGCTAAGTACAAGAAACGCCATGATCAACACAGGGTACCACACCAATTTCAGGTTTCTGACAAATTATGGTTACATTTATAGAATGAGTGTCTCACCGAGCCCCATCAGAAGCTTCAACCACTCCATTATGGGCCTTACACTATCAACAAGGTTGTGGGTAGAAATTCTTTTGATCTCAACACTCCACCCTTCCTTGTTTTGCATCCACTATTCAATGTGGACCTCCTTAGGCCATATTTTCCACCATTATTGGACACCTATAAGATTGTTGAACAACTAACACCAACAGAGATCAACCCTAACTTCATAGAACAATAATCCACCGATCATATCATGGACACACAGGTCGAGGGCACTCACCATCAATGGATCTAACTTTATGAGGTTGTCAAGGCAGGGCAACTCCTACACCAAGGAAAGTGGCTCACCCAGGGCAAAATCCAACAAAAGTTTCCTCACTTGATGGGGGAACTAAACACAATGGAGACCATTGCTTCCTAATGAGGGAGGATTGATCCAGGTGGATATTGGTGGCCACCCACCTATTCCAACTGGCTCCTCATGTTCATTTTTGTTCAAAACATCTTTCTGTACTACTTTATAATTGTGAGTTCTACACTTCTAGGTTTGTTTGAAACCTCACACATTCTCTAGGTAGATATGGGTGGCCTCTCACCTAATCCAATTGGATTATTTTGTATGTTTTCATGTCATCACATCTTGTTGTACTTTCAGGGTTGTTTTGGGGCCCTAAACGTTGTTTTTTTGGCTTGCCATAGTAAAACTATAGACATAGTCAGATTCAGACATTAGAATGTGTAGCTCTCTAAAAGACCTTTCCAACGGGCTATCACATCCCTAAAATGGAGGGCATATGCAAAATTTATGACCCTAGGAAGTTGAGGTACCAAATTACACCAACTTACCCATAGGGCCCACATGAATTTTGGTGTTTCACCTTCTAGGGTTAGGTTTTTGGATGTCTAGGGTTTTTTCATTCATGAGTAATATGAAAATGGCCTATGGAGCCTCATTGTAATCCATTCTACTCAGACGAATGTGCATAGCAGCCACATCTCTTCTCAGAGATAGCTACCAAGTTTTAGTTCTGCAGTTTTACAATTTCATCCTATTTCATTATTAAATAGAATATATTGCTCACTGGCTATTTGTGTTATTCTTCCTATCTCTATGTTTATGGTAATTATTCTATTAATCAGTTTGTTCTGCTCCTAAATCTGAATCATCTAGTAAGGATGGTCTGTCAGAGTACCACCTGATAGATTATTAGGATTTTATATCCTAGGGAATCTTATGATTCTTGGGCAGATCTTGAAGGTCTGGTAAGGATGGTCTGTTAGAGTACCACAAATGTTTTTTGT
>SNQJ01S0073462.1:0-17287 GCA_010110895.2 Picea sitchensis | reverse complement strand
CCTATTTATTCAGTGCACCCTAGTATTGATTTATGTAATGCTCTTTATCTCAGTCATGTATCTCACCAACCATAAGTTGTAATTCTGGCCAATGTGTTGACACATTCTCCACACACTTCCTATTGTCTTCCCAATTAATTGGAGGCCTTCCTTTTCGACCCGAACACTACACCAAGAATATAATTCTGTGGTGTTCATTAGTGTTAGCAAAAAGGTTGCAGTCCTAGTTGTATTTAAAGGTAGGAAAATTTTAGTACCTATGTGGCTCATAACCTTTCCATATCCATACCTTGTCATATCCAACCATGTCCTAGTCTCATACATGACTAGCTCACTGGAATTCATTCTTATAACAAGTTCTTATCTTTTAATTTTCTTTGGTTATCACCCCATAACCAAATTAACATGACATTCTACTATGTCAGTGTGTGCATTCAGAAGCTAAAAAGATTTGAATTAATACAGGCCTCCAACCTTTACCACATCCAGTGGTATGCATTCAATAATATAATAATGTGATTTTATAAAATGACTTTGGCTGAGGAAATTCTTACCTAAATTTTCTTTCATCAATTATGCAAAAAGAGTAATAAAACTCATACCTGCATGATTGCCATTAATAAATTTTATACTACCTGAAAGTCTGATAGTAGTAGAAGATTTCATGCTTCTTTTATCAAACTTATAGCCAACACTTTAGCTCTTTTTTTCCTCCCTCCTTATGCAACAACATCACCAACAACACTTGCAAACATGCAAGCATTATTTCCTCTGGCTGACCCAACAAACCATAACATACTTGCTACCACATAAATTGCAACAACTTCTTTCCCATGTGCAAATTTTCCTTGCTGAACCCAAAAGTCTTCAATTCTTCTCGGATTCCTGAATCTTCTTGTGCTCTCACCGTAGTCACTGTACATGACTATTTCTGCCCTGAGCACTTTCGACGCAGTGCCCCTACCTCATCGGGGTCTATTGACCTCCCGATCAAAGGATCTTTCAAACTTCTGAGTCACATTGACTCTTCGGGCTCATGATTGAACCCAAAACAACTATACACAGGTCTCCTTTCCTTCTGTGTGTAGGTCCTAACGGACCCGCGGGCTATTCCTGCGTGCTTCCATAACTCCAAGTTTCAGGCGCTAGCCCCTTTTTCATTGGCTCTTTCCTTCATAAGACCATGGGCTATGACCTCACATAAATGTGTGATTGTGGGTTTGGGAAAGAGTGGTTTTAGACCAACTTGCTTTTCTCCCCGCAATTCAACTCCAGCTGCCATGTATCACTTTCTTAAAACCGTGGTATAAATTGTGCCCCACTCTCAGATTTTTAACATCTGAGCAAGTTTTGGCCCCGCAATCCAGCTCGTCTGTCGATCTCCAATCCCTTGGCAATGATTCGTGATCAATGGCTATTATCTATCCTCCTTCCACACGCAATCCCATATCTACACGATATTTCGACACGTATCTCCCTTCCAAATCAACGCCTACGGTTGATTCCGACTCTCCAGCCCTTGAGAGTTTCAACTCTCAACTATCTGATTTTCCTCGTACGACAATATTCTGGAGTGAAAGATCTAATGACACCTGTCCTCAACAGTCGGATGGTTTTGATGAACTCCATCTCTCTGGCCTTCGGGAGTTCTCACGTCTCTACACACACAAATCTCTGGAGTGAATTCCCCGGAGTGACAGATCTTCTGCCACACGTCCTCCCCAAATCAATGACTCTGATTCTCTTTGGGACTTCGACTCTTTCCGACCAAGACCAGATCAATGGTCCTTCGACCTCCTTCTCAATCAACAATTGAGATCTCCTTCATGACTTCGGTGCTTTCACCCTCTGCTTTCCTTTGGAGTTCCAGATCTGGCGCCACATGTCCACTTTCAGATCAACGACTAAGATTTACTTCAGTTGTTTCTCCTCCTCCTTGTCCACAAACTTACGAAGTTGTGGATCTTATGCCACCTGTCCTCCTTGACGATGGACAGTTCCAAATCACTTCGGGACTTTGACAAGTCCACTTCTCGTGCGCTTAGCTCTGGATCCAATGGTTGCTGGTCCTTCGCGCCCAGACCTAATGGATGAGATCCGTTCCTCTCCTCTGCACTTCCTTTGTTCTGTTGGACACTAATCTAACGGTCCAGGATCCTCCCCACAATCGATCTGACGACTGTTGTCGCTCCTCCTCCTGAGATTTTGACTTCTTCCGCTTTGGAAGATTTTATTAGTGTTCAAAGGCTTCGGCCTTTGACCTTTCTCCTACGAGTCCGCCTCCTGGATCTCGTCTTCGCTCTCATAAGTGTTATCTCTTCTGAGCTTTAGGACTTAGAATGAGTCTGTCTCCCATGCACTCCTTGTGTTATCTCTTCTGAGATTTTCTATTTACTCAGTCTCCTAAGGGTCTCGACCCTTCTGTTTCCTTTCAAAGGAAAACTTCGTGCCCTCCTGACAACCTTCTACTCAAAGCACACCTTGTTGTGCGTTTTCTACATAGTTTTCAACAACTTTGTGACTATCTTCCTCTGATACTTTTCTCCCTGAACTCGATAAAGAGTTCTCTCTGTGCACACTTGCACTTTCTCGATGCCATCTGACAAAGCTCTACATAGTTCTCAGAGACTCTTTGTCTCTATTAACTCAACACAGAGTTCTTCCTGTGCACTCCTTGCACCTCTGCTAATGAAGATTCAACGATATTTCTCCTTAGCTTCTCTGCAGTCAACTTACCTCTGTCAACGCACTCCTTGTGGACAATGTGCACTGCTTTCACTCGAAAACTCAAAGAAGAGAAACAATTGAAACTTATTCAATACTTCACCAGTTTATGCATTCAGACCAATCTGATTTAAGAAAATGTTCAGATTTCATTTTCTTTCCGAGCTCTTCTCTGCTCTGTAATCATTTTCTAGCACTAGCTCCTAAATCTCAGTCCCCAATCCATGTGATCAAGGGCCATGACCAAATGCTATATCACTAGGTTCTTACTCGGGCCTTCGACCCTCGACTTCGGAAGATTTCAAAGCACCACACAACAATCTCTCGGAGTTCCAGATTACCAAACTTGTGACTTAGGGTGGATCAACCGTCCACATCTACTCAACATCCGATGGATGACACTTACTATGGAATCTTAGGCATCTAAGTTCCAGAACTTCAAATCTTTGGAACTTCAGAGGATTTCACATCCGCGCATCCGAACTGTTAACCTCCAAACGTTCCCAATCACCTTTGGTGATGTCATTACGTCACATCACTTAACGTTTTCCAATTGTGGGAACATGCAATGGTGGTTTGAAGTAACCCTTCTTTCATCCCATAATTCTTCTGACGTTGACACGTAACCCCTCGGTGAAAATGCGGTTTGGATTGCGAGACCGCCTTGGATAATTAACTTCCGTGCAACTTGGGTCCCTACAATGCCTTCTAGCCGTTGATCTTGATGTATCGTGATAAATGCCACTATGGGTCCCCTGATCGTTGACTACGTTACGTAACCTCGGGCACCACTAACCCTGTTCATACAGGATGCCATGTGGTGGAATATTAGTGGCTGACTCGTGGCCCAATCAGATGGGTGTCACACGTCATGTTCCATATGTAATTTCAATCTTCCATGGGTTCAGAACCCACTTGTACGTGGCACACAACCCATGTGTCCACGCCAATCAAAGTGATGTCATCATGACTCACTACTTCATCTCTTCGGGAGTTTTCTCCCTTCACTACTGTGTTTGACCTTTCAACATTGGTTGATCCAACAGTCGAGCTCTCCTCTCTAGATCTACAGTGTAGATCCACTTCGGAGGTTCAGGCTTTGACCCTTCTCTTGTGTCTGGCATCAGAATTCATTGAAGTTGTGAAGTTTGAAGGGCTTCCAGGTTAACTCTTCTACAACTTCCCCATATCTGACGGTCATAAGGGATTTCCCTTCCTTTCGAACAGATCCTATGGCGTAGAACAAACTCTGTTACTCTGTGGATTTCCAAAGGAATTCATAGCTAACTTCCTCGCAACATTACTAGATATGACGGTTGTGAAGGATTGTCCTTCTCCCGAACAAATATTAAGGTCCGCATTACTCTACGTCCCAATACCACTTTTGTCAAGGTTTTATGACATCGCTACTCCTCCTGAGCTTCGTAACATGGCCAAGGTAACTTCTTGGCACTCATGAAGGTTCTGAGGTTCAAAATTGGTCCTCTAGACACAATTTCCTCTTGAAACCTTGGGTCCAATGACCACTTATCCAACCCATCCAGACTCAGCATTGAAACGATGCTCTGAACTTGAATTTTGTCTACTTCGACAACAATTCTTTCCAAAACTTTTGCTTCAATTTCCACTAACATGGCCCATCCAAGCTCAGTGTTGTAATCATGCTTTGATTAATATATAGTACAAGGATTGTGGGGCCAAGGTTACGTAACGTAGTTAAAGTTCGGAGGACCTACACTGACGTTGATCACGATACATCAAGATTGACGGCCAGGAGGCATTGCGGGGACCCAAGTTGCACGGGAGTTAATTCTCCAAGGCGGTCCCACAATCCAAACCCCGGTTTCACCGAGGGGTTATGTGTCAAGGTCATAAGATTTGTGGGATGAAAGGCAGGTTGCTCCAAACCACTGTTGCATGCCTCCGCAATTGGAAAACGTTAAGTGATGTGACGTAATGACGTCACCAAAGGTGATTGGGAATGTTAGGAGATTAACAGTTCGGATGTGTGGATGTGAGATCCTTCGAAGCTTCGAAGTCCCGAAGACCCGAAGACCCAGACTCAGACACCTGAGGTTCCATAGTAAGTCTTAGCCATCAGATGCTGAGTAGATGTGGAATTTTGATCTGCCCTACTTCGCGAGTTAGGTAATCCGGAACTCCGAGAGATTGTTGTGTGGTGATTTGAAATCTTTTGAAGCCGAAGGCTCGAGTAAGCATCTAGTGATATAGCGCTTGGTCACGACCCGTGATCGCATGGGTTGGGGACTAAGAGAAAGGGGCTAGTGCCCAAAAATGATTACAGAGAAGAGAAGAGCTTGAAAATATAATGAAATATGAACGTTTTCTTAAATCAGATTGGTTTGAATTCGTAAACTGGTGAAGTATTGAATAAGTTTCAATTGTTTCTCTTCTTTGAGTTTTCGAGTGCAAGCAGTGCACATTGTCTGCAAGGAGTGCGTTGACAGAGGTAATTTAACCTTAGAGAAGCTCAGGAGAGATACCGTTGAACCTTCCTCAGCAGAAGTGCAAGGAGTGCACAGGAAGAACTCTGTGTTGAGTTCAGAGAGAGATAGAGTCACTGAGAACTATGTAGGGCTCTGCCAGGCGGGCATCGAGTGAGTGAAAGTGTGCACAGAGAGAAATCTTTGTCGAGTTCAGGGAGAAGAGTATCAGAGGAAGATACTCATAGAGCTGTTGAACACTTTGTAGAAAATGCTCAACAAGGTTTTCTTTGAGCAGAAGGTTGCCCAGGGGGGCACGAAGTTTTCCTTTGAAAGGAAACAGAAGGGTCGAGACCCTTAGGAGACTGAGTAAATCGAAAATCTCAGAAGAGATAACGCAAGGAGTGCATGGGAGACAGACTCGTTCTAAGTCCTAAAGCTCAGAAGAGATAACACTTACGAGAGCGAAGATGAAACCCGATAGACGAAATCGAAGGAGGAGCAAAGGTCGAAGCCTTTGAATACTTAGAAAATATTCTAATTTAGAAGAGATATGAGCTGTTGGAGGTAGATCTTGGTCGTCCGTATAGAAGCATCATCAAGATCATGAGATCGACGGTCACCTCACATTGCGGGGATAGAAGGTTCTTGAGATTTACGAATTCGAGGGCGGGCCGCAATCCAAACCATGGTTTTGGAGAAAGGACGCATGTAGGCTCAAGGTGAATTGCGGGACGAAAAGTAGTTTGGTCTCAAACCACCTTTGAGCATGCCTGCAATCGCGTGTTTGTGTGAGGTCACCACCCAAGATCACCTCTAAGTAGGAGCCAAGGAAAAGGGGAGAGTGGACTTGCTAAAGTCTCGAAGTCCTAAAATGATTTAGGACCGTCCATCGTCTGGAAGGACGCGTGGTGGAAATCCATCAATTTTGGGTGAAGGAGCTCCAAGAGGAATAAGCACACAAAATTTTTAAACTTTCGAAACACGAAGAGCCGAAGTAAATCTTGGTCGTTGATCTGAAAGTGGATGCATGGTTCCAGATCTGGAACTCTAGGTACGAAGCACTCTGGAGGAAAGCAGAGGGTGAAAACACCGAAGTCTCGAAGGAGTTATCGATCGTTGATCAAGGAGGAGGTCGAAGGACCATTGATCTAGTCTTTGTCGGAAAGAGTCGAAGTCTCGAAGAGAATTAGGGCCATTGATTTGGAGAGGACTCGTGGCATAAGATCTGTCACTTTGGGGAAATTTACTCCAGAGATTTGTGTGTGTGGAGACATGAGAAATCCCGAATTCCAGAGAGCCGTAGTTCATCAGAACCGTCTGATTGTTGAGGATAGGTGTCAATAGATCTTCCACTTTGGAAGATTTCCATACGTGAAAAGAATATAGTTGAGAGTTGAAACTCCTTAGGGCCAGAGAGCCGGAATCAACCGTAGCCGTTGATTTGGAAGGGAGCTACGTGTCGAAAGATCGTGTAGATATGGGATCGCGTGTTTTCGAGCAACGCTACTACATGGAACATACACTTATATACAATATGCATTAAATGAATTTAACACATTTTAACATAGAGTTACTACCATCATACAAAGTTACATAGAATTAACAATAATTCCACTTGCAATGAAATACATGATAATATTACAAGCATCACATACATGTATTACAATTAAGTAGAGAATTAAACACATAATGATACTTATCTTTGAAACTGGAGTAACTCCACCAACTGCGTGCAGACCTTCCATGAACCTCCCAACCTTAGGCCGTGCTGCTCATCACTCTCAGCAGTAGGTCACCCTCGAGCTGGGACTAAGCTCCACCGGGTAAGGGAATCATAGGCTAGGCAAGGTCAATAGGAAAACACACAGTTTATGAGGATGGATTCTCTCCCACGAGCCACTTATTCCCACTGCTCACAGACTCTCATTCCCCACATGTCTGTCCCACCCCAGGAGTATACACCTTCACTGTCACTAGGACAATCCTTCAGCTGCTAAACCTCCCTTGCCTTGGGCTTCAACAACAGGTCAGACTGAAATCTTCGAGCTCCGTGGAAGCTATAGGATCCCTTCCAGAAGTTCTCACTTCCTCTGTGCACTCTCTCACCTAGAGAGAGTCGCTCACAGGCCTGACAACTTGCTTATTCAACCACAACCACATCTCTCACTTGGAGAGAGTGTTGCACATAGGCCTGACAACCTACTTCTTCAGCTCCATTCCAGCACAAGGAGGACAATAGTAAGTCTTAGAAAGGAACAAATGATAGTATCCAATCACACTCAGCCAAGGGACTGCGTGGCCACAATAGCCCACAATTATAACACACACGACATAGACAATTGTGGTATGCTCAGGTTTCACAGAAGACAACAACCCAAATAGTTAAGCACGAACTCATATTTTCAATGTGGATAAATTGGGTTCACAGGACACACATGAGACATGACTCAGTCCATGATTTTTCAGGGTGCGTGGCAAGGAATCAATGCAGAGGTCGAACGCAGACTCAAATGATTTAGACGGAGGATGCATCGGCTTCTCAGGAAAACATCATGGTTTTCTGGTTTCAGATCTGCGTGAGGGTATGCGGAGATCATACACCCCCCACACATGTTTCAGACAATGGACGCAAGAATGGAGGAAGAACCCCCATCACGGCTCAATTCTTGGGTTAAATTTCATGTGCCTGGGCCGACACATGTCGCCCATGAAGCTACATGCACTCCATCAAGTATGCGTTCCCCTTTCCAGGAACTTAGGATAAAAATATACCTTTCAAACCACTTTGGAATAATAATAAATTATTATCTCAAGGACTTAAGCCCTCAAGCTTAGCCCCTCTTCCAACCTTTCAACCCCCTCTCCCTTACCTAGCCTTGTGGAATCTTGGTCACCCATCACTGTTTCTTCGTGGTCGGTCTACACACAACGATGTTTATATTTTATTAATAATCTGCATGATTACATATACAAAATTAGGCTCCTGGCCTTGGCATTTGGCTCACCAGCCTAATAAACACATAAGCCTCTCAACTTATAACCACTCAGCTCACCAGTCTATAGAAAAATTTACAATTCAGCAGGGGCTCGGTCTTGGGATATTACAATCCCCTCCCCTTATTTTTGCACTATCCTCAATGCAACTTTTACACAACATCAACAAGATTTCCAAAATCTTCAAAAAGATGCAGGTATTCTGCCTGCATAGAATCCTCATGCTCCCAGGTCGCATCCTGAGGACCGTACCAGGTCTACTAGACCTTTACAAGCCTTATGGCTTGATTCCAGAGTTGTTTGTTTTTTCGGTCCAATATGCACACATGATGCACTTGCAAGACACCTTCTTTCTCCACCTGAATCACATTCCAATCGATAACATGATTAGCATCAGGTATATATTTATTAAGCAATGAAATATGAAACACATTATGTATAGTCATGGATGCAGGTAATGCACGCATATATGCAACTGGCCCAATCCTTTCTAGGATTTCAAATGGCCCACAAAATATGGCTGCCAACTTGGAGTAGCTTCCCAGCTTCAGGGAACTTCTATTGGCTTTTACTTTCAGGAAAACATGGTCACCCACTTTAAACTCTCTGTGGGTTTTGTTCTTATCAGCATAACTTTTCTGCATGTCTTGGGAAGCTTTCAAATTCTTCTTAATCTTTGGCATTTGTTCTTCCATTTCCTTGAGCAACTCTGGCCCAACTACTTCCCTATCAGCTGGATTATCCCATCTTACTGGAGTATTGCACTTTCTGCCATAATTTTCTTCAAATGGGATCATCTTCAATGATGCTTGATACCCATTATTGTAGGTGAATTCTACCAAGTGTAGGTAGTCTTCCCATTTCGATGGTTTGTCCATCACATACATCCTCAATATGTCTTCTATTACTCGATTCACCCGCTTTGTCTGCCCATTTGACTCAGGATGATAGGATGTACTGAAGTTCAGATTCGTTCTGAACCCCTTGAATAACCCTTTCTAGAAATTTGAGGTAAATTTCGGGTCTCTGTCAGACACAATTGTCTTGGGAATTCCGTGCAATCGTGCTATTTCCCTCATAAAAATATCAACAACATTAGCTTCCTTGTGAGTAGTCTCTAGTGGAATGAAATGGGCAACTTTTGTAAGCTCGCCCACCACCACCATGATTTCATCATGCTTCTTGCCGATCCTGGGCAATCCTATAATGAAATCCATTGTCACTACCTCCCACTTCCACTCAGGAATGGGTAAAGGTTGCAGCAACCCTGCTGGGTGCCTATGCTCATCTTTAACCTTCTGACACTCCATACATCTAGCGATGTATTCTTCAATATCTTTCTTCATACCTGGCCAAAAGTAATGACTCTTGGTTGCTGCCACAATTTTCTGATATCCAGGGTGCCCAACATAAGGCACATTATGCATTCCATTCAAAATCATAAGTTTCAAGTCCTGGACATTAGGTACATCAATTTTGTTCTTGTACAAAAGTATTCCATCAGTTTCCAATTTATAATTCTCCACTTTCTGTGGCATCTTACCTTGTTGTAGCTTTGCTACCAAATCCATGTATTGCAAATCTGTATTTGAAGCCTCCAAAATTCTACATTTAATATTAGTTTGGTACATGCTAATGGTTGTAGCATGTAATTCATGCACTCTCCTACTGAGCGCATCATCCACTTTGTTCTCTTTTCCTTTGATATGCTTGATATCAAAGTCATATTCACAAAGAAACTCCAACCATCTACTCTGCCTAGCATTTAAGGTTGGATGATCAAACAAATACTTCAGACTGCTATGGTCTATCCTCAGTTTGAAACTCCTTCCCATGAGGTAATGCCTCCATTTCTTTAGAGCGTGTACTATGGCTTCCAACTCCAAATCATGAGTTGCATAGTTCCTTTCGTGCTCTTTCAACTTTCTGGATTCATAAAAAATTACGAATCCATTCTGACTGAGGAATCCTCCCAGTCCTTCTTTGCATGCATCTGTACACACTACAAAGTATTCATTTGGATCTATGATCCTCAGGATTGGAGCACTGGTTAACAACTGCTTCAATCGTTGGAAGCTTCTCTTACATTCCTTTGTCCACTGAAATTTCTTCTCCTTCCTTTGCAAGGAAGTGATAGGGTGAGCTATCCTCGAGAACCCTGCGATAAACCTTTTGTAATAACCAACTAGACCCATAAAGGATCTGACTTCCGTCACATTCTTTGGAGCTAAACATTCTCTGATGGCCTCAATCTTCTCAGGATCTACAACTATCCCATCCTTCAAAATAATATGCGCCAAGTAATGGATCTGCTCCTGATAAAATGAGCACTTTCTCAACTTGGAATACAGTTGGTGCTCTCTTAGCACCTACAAAACCATCCTCAGATGTTGTTCATGCTCTTCCTCCGACTTGGAATACACCAGAATGTCATCCAAGAAGACTATGACAAACTTGTCTAGATAGTTCTTGAATACACCATTCATCAGGCACATAAAAACAACGGGTGCATTTGACAGCCCGAACGACATCACTGTGAACTCATAATGACCATACCTTGTTCTAAAGGTGGTCTTGTTGATGTCTTCATCCTTTATCCTTACCTGGTGATATCCCAACCTGAGGTCTATCTTCGAAAATGTCTTCGCATCCTTCAATTGATCGAAGAGGTCATCAATCCTCGGCATAGGATATTTGTTCTTTACAGTTACTTTGTTCAATTGTCTGAAATCGATACACAATCTCAACGTCCCATCATTCTTATTCACGAACAGGACCGGGGCACCCCAAGGTGATACACTTGGGCGTATATACCCCTTATTCATAAGCTCTTCAAGTTGCAGCTGCAATTCCTTCAACTCTAGTGTACTCATTTTGTGAGGAGCTTTCGACACTGGAGCTGCTCTAGGCATCAGGTTTACAGAGAAATAAATATCTCTCTTCGGGGGTAATCCTGGTACCTCATGGAATAAATCTTCAAAATATTTTAATACTGTGTGGTCTTCAATCTTTGAGACCTCATCCTTAGATGCTTCCTCCACACGGGCTGCAAATAATTGACAACCTTTTCTGTAGCACTTCTTCAACTACACTGCTGAGTTTTCTCTGATAGCAACAACTCCGGGAATTCCTTGGACTGTTCTCTGATTCCCCTCCTCATCCAGGAAAGTGAATGCCTTGTTACGACAGTCTAGGATGGCATGGTGTTGGTCCAACCAATCCATCCCAATTAGACAGTCATAGGAACCTGGAGGCAGACTGTTCAATTCAACCTTTGTGCTCAGTCCATTCATGTCCACTGGACAAGACTTAACTAACTCCATGACTTTCCTCTTGGTTCTTGTAGCCAGCTGCACTAACCAAGACTTATGGCTAGCCCCTGAATCAATTAAAATAGTAAAGGCATGGTTGTTGATCATACCTTCCACTTCAACCATGTGCGACTGATATTCTGCTTGCTTGTTGTCCAGGGATGTGTAGATCCTTGACATTCTACTGCCCATGTCCTCCACTGTTTAAGCCTACTGTACATTGTGGAAAAATCTCACTTTATCATTTCCGTGGGGCCAATCTCTGTACCTATGGTTCCCTTTACAACCCCAACATTCCATAGGTGGCAGTCTTTGCATTTTCCCACCCACTTCAGCCTTCCTGGGCTCTCTAAAAGATGGCTGTCCCTGGGGACTGTTTCTGAAAAAGGGTGGCTTAGTTCCTTTCTTACTCTGATCCATATTGAATTTCTTCTTGTCTTCCCAAGCCTTCCGGAAAGTAGGCTTCTCTCTTTGTTGCTCATATAAGAATTTCTCTCTTTTTATAGTTTCTTCCATAGTCTTAGGGTCATCATATTGAATCTTGTCACCAATGGAAGGTGGTAGTCCACTTAGATACCTCTGAATCTTGACAGTCTCATCCTTGATGAACATAACATACTTCAACAATTCCAAAAATATTCGCTTGTATTCATCAATGGTCATGCTGCCCAGCTTGAGTTCAAAGAACTCTTTCATCTTTTTGTCGTAGTATCTTTTAGTCAAATATTTATTCTCGAAATACTTATTAAATTCTTTCCAAGTGATATCTTTCTCTCTAATGTGCTGCACCTACACAAGTTGATCCCACCACATGGATGCCTTCCCTTTCAGTTGATACATTGGAATTATTCCTTTTGCATGAGAGGAATAATTCCGCAGTTGGAAATATTTCCTCATGCCAAGCAACCATGTTTCAACATCTTCCTCCTTCTTGTGTTCTCCATCAAACGTAGGAGGCTTAATATTGTTCATTTCGCCCTTCAGTTCATCCACCCCAGATCTTCTGTGCTTTCTGGTAGGATATGGGCTTGAACTACTGTGTGTCCTCCTCTTGAAGTGACCTTGGGAGTGATGATGGTACATGCTCTAAAGAAATGGAGGCATTACTTCATGGGAAGGAGGTTCGAACTGAGGACAGAACATAACGGTCTGAAGTGTTTGTTTGATCATCCAACCTTGAATTCTAGACAGAGTAGGTGGTTGGAGTTTCTCTGTGAGTACGATTTTGATATCAAGCATATCAAAGGGAAGGAGAATAAAGTGGCTGATGCACTCAGTAGGAGAGTACACAAATTACATGCTACAACCATTAGCATGTACCGAACTGATATTAAAGGCAGAATTTTGGAGGCTGAAAATACAGATTTGCAGTATAGAGATTTGGTAGCAAAGCTACAACAAAGTAAGATGCCATGGAAAGTGGAAAATTATAAATTAGAGGCTGATGGAATACATCTATACAAGAACAAAATTTATGTACCCATTCCTGAGTGGAAGTGGGAGGTAGTGACAATGGATTTCATCACATGATTGCCCAGAACAGGAAAGCAACATGATTCAATCATGGTGGTGGTGGACAAGCTTACGAAAGCTGCCTATTTTATTCCATTAAAGACTACTCACAAGGAAACTGACGTTGCTGATATTTTTATGAGGGAAATAACACGATTGCACGTTATTCCCAAGACAATTGTGTCTGATAGAAACCCAAAATTTACCTCAAATTTCTGGAAAGGGTTATTCAAGGGGTTCAGAATGAATCTAAACTTCAGTACAACCTATCATCCTGAGTCGGATGGGCAGATAGAGAGGGTGAATCGAGTAATATAAGACATACTAAGGATGTATGTGATGGACAAACCATCAAAATAGGAAGACTACCTACACTTGGTAGAATTCTCCTACAATAATGGGTATCAAACATCATGGAAGATGAGCTCATTTGAAGCACTTTATGGAAGAAAGTGCAATACTCCACTAAGATGGGATAATCTAGCTGAGAGAGCAGTAGTTGGGCCAGAGTTGCTCAAGGAAATGGAAGAACAAATGCTAAAAATTAAGTAGAATTTGAAAAGCTACCCAAGACAGGCATAAAAGTTATGCTGATAAAAAAAAAACCCACAGAGAGTTTAAAGTGGGTGATCATGTTTTCCTGAAAGTGAAAGCTAACATAAGTTCTCTGAAGCTGGGAAACTGTTCCAAGTTGGCAGCCAGATTTTGTGGGTCATTTGAAATCCTAGAAAGGATTGGACCAGTTGCATATATGCTTGCATTACCTACATCCATGATTGTACATAATCATGTAATCGATTGGAATGTGATTCAGGTGGATCAAGAAGGTGTCCTGCAAGTGCATCCTGTGCGCATATTGGACCGAAAAATAAAACAACTTTGGAATCGAGCCATAGGGCTTGTAAAGGTCCATTGGACATGGTACTGTCCCGAGGACGTGACATGGGAGAATGAGGATGCTAAGTGGGCAGAATACCCACATCTTTTTGAAGATTTTGAAAATCTTGTTGATGTTGTGTAAAGAGTTGCACTGAGGACAGTGCAAAAATAAGGATAGGGGATTGTAATATCCCTCGGTAGTGCCCCAGTTATATTATGAATTGTAATCATGTTTATGAATTGTAATCATGTTTTGTAGGCTGGGGAGCCGAATATTGATAAGATGGTGGGATTATGTGTTTATTAGGCCTGAGAGCCTAAGTGTTAAGGCTAGGAGCTTGATTTTGTATATGTAATTATGCAGATCATTAATATAATATATAAACATCGTTGTGTGTCGACCGACCACGAAGAAAGAGTGATGGGGGAATAGTCTTCCACATAATAAGTAAGGGAGAGGGGGATTAAAGGTTGGAAGAGGCGCTAAGCTTGATGGCTTAAGTCCTTGAATAATAATTTATTATTATTCTAAAGTGGTGTGAAAGGTATATTTTTATCCTATGTTCCTGGAAAATGGAACACATACTTGATGGAGTGCATGCAACTTCATGGGCGACATGTGTCAGCCCAGGCACATACAATTTAACGCAAGAATTGAGTCGTGATGGGGGTTCATCCTCCATTCTTCCATTCATTTTCTGAATTGTGTGACCTCTGCGTATGATCTCTCCATACCTCACGCAATCCTGAAAAAAAGAACCATGAAGCCAACCGATGTATTCCCGTGAATTTCGTCTGGTCTCTGCGTTTGGCCTCCATTATCGACCTCTGCATAATGTTCTTGTCACACATCCTGAAACCCGTGGACTGAGCCATGTCTCCTATGTGTCCTGTGAAACCTGAGCATACCGTAATTGTCTATGCCATGTGTGCTATAACTGTGGGTTGTTGTGGCCATGTATTCCCTTAGCTGAGTGTGATTTGTTACCGTCATATGTTCCTTGCTGAGCCTTACTGTTGTCCTCCTTGTGTTAGAACGAAGCTGAAGAAGCAGGTTGTCAGGCCTGTGTGAAACACTCTCTCCAGGTGAGAGAGGTGGTTGTGGTTGAAGAAGAAGGTTGTCAGGCCTGTGAGCGAGTCTCTCTAGGTGAGAGTGCATGGAGGAAGTGGGAACTCCTAGAAGAGGTCCTGTAGCTGCCACAGAGCTCGAAGAATTTTGCAACGAAACACATGATAATAGTCCAGCATTATGCATAACATAAAATTAAGCAGATAAATTATAATTATCTTTCAATTGGAATAACACCACCAACTACGTGTAGACCTTCCACGAACCTCCCAGCCTTAGACTGCGCTGCTCATCACTCTCAGCAGTAGGTCACCCCCGAGCTGGGACTAAGCTCCACCGGGCAAGGGAATTCTAGGCTAGGCAAGGTCAACAGGAAGACACACAGTTTATGAGGAAGGATTCTCTCCCAAGAGACATTTATGCCCACTGCTCACAAACTCTCATTTCCCACATGCCTGTCCCACCCCAGGAGTATACACCTTCACTGTCACACTGGACAGTCCTTCGGCTGCTAAACCTCCCTTGCCTTGGGCTTCAGTAAGAGGTCGGACTGGAATTCTTCGAGCTCTGTGGAAACTACATAACCCCTTCCAAGAGTTCTCATTTCCTTCCCGCACTCTCTCACCTAGAGAGAGTCGCTCATAGGCCTGACAACCTGCTTCTTCAACCACAACCACCTCTCTCACCTGGAGAGAGTGTTGCACATAGGCCAGACAACCTGCTTCTTCAACTCCATTCCAGCACAAGGAGGACAACTGCAAGGCTCAACAAGGAATACACGGCAACAAGCCACACTTAGTCCAGGAACTGCATGGCCACAACAACCCACATTCATGACACACATGACACAGATAATACACAGGATACTCGGGCTTCAAAAAAGATGCGGATCAATGCACAGATTCTCATTGGGTTCACAGGACACACAGGTCGATTTTTCCCCCTTCCCATGAATGGTTTCTCGGGTGACCGCAGATGTAAAGAGGTCGGTGACAGAGACGAACGAGTTTAGATGGAGAATGGGCAAATGGTAGCACAAACAACCTTCCAACAAACCACATTTATACCATGGTTTTAACAAAGTGATACGTGGCAGCTGGAGGTGAATTGCGGGGTGAAAAGCGGGTTGGACTAAAACCAGTCTTGCCCACGCATGCAATCACACACTTACGTGAGGTCATAGCCCAAGGCCATATGAAGGAAGGGGCCAATACATAAGGAGCTAACACCTAAAACTTGGCATTTCACCAGTGCGTAGGAAGAGCTCGCGAGTTCCATAAAACCTGCGCCTAAAGGAGAAAAGGGGGCATGTGTATAATTGTTTTGGGTTCAATCACGAGTCCGAATAGTCAATTCAAATCAGAAGAGTTGAAGATCCTTTGACCGAGAGGTTAGTAGACCCCGCTGAGGTGGGGGCACTGCATTGAAAGTGCTCAGTGCAGGAATAATCATGCACAGTGATCACAATGAGAGCATAAGAAGATTCAAGAATCTGGGAAGAATTGAATACTTTTGGGATCAACAAGAAAAAATTTTATAGGGAGAAAGAAATTGCTGCAATTTTTGTGGCAGCAAGTATGTTATGGCTCATTGGGTTAGCCAGAGGAAAGGATGCTTGCATGTTTGCAAGTGTTGTTAGTGATGTTTTTGCATAAGGAAGGAAACAACAAAGAGTTGAAGTGCTGGTTATAAGTTTGATAAAAGAAGCATGGAAGCTTCTACTGCCATCAGACATTCAGGTAGTATAAAATTTATTAATGGCAGTCATGCACGTATGGGTTTTTATCACCCTTTTTGAATAATTGCTAAAAGGAAATTTTGGTAAGAATTTCCTCAGCGAGAGTTATTTTATAAAATCACAGGGTTATATAATTGAATGCATACCACTGGATGTGGTAAAGGATGGAGGCCTGTATTAATTCAAATCTTTTTAGCTTCTGAATGCACATACTGACATAGTAGAATGCCATGTTAATTTGGTTATGGGGTAATAACCAAATAATTAAAGATAAGAACTGATTATAGGAATGAATTCCAGTAAGCTAGTCATGTATGAGACCAGGACCTGATTGGATATGGCAAGGTATGGATATGGAAAGGTTATGAGCCACACATGTACTAAAATTTTCCTACTTTTAAATAAAACTTGGGCTACAACCTTTTTACTAACATTAATGAACACCGCAAAATTATATTCTTGGTGTAATTTTCGGGTCGAAAAGGAAGGCATCCAATTAATTGGGAAGACAATAGGAAGTGTGTGGAGAATGTGTTAACACATTGGCCAGAATTCCAACTTATGGATGGTGAGATACATGACTGAGATAAAGAGAATTATGTAATTCAATGCA
>SNQJ01S0073461.1:13631-23829 GCA_010110895.2 Picea sitchensis | reverse complement strand
CCTGCTCAGTTTCAGTTGGTCTTCAAGAATGAAGATGAAGATGAGAAATTTTCCAGATCCAAGAAGGTTCAGAGTCCAGCATATACAGCAGCGATGGAGTTGTTGAGATCAGTCTCCAAGTGGGAGATTGTTGGTTGTGGAGCCTGATTATCTTCCTGATTCAGAGGTATTTTACTTTCAGACGTGTTTATACCCCATGAAGTATTTACACCCCATAAGTATGTACACTCTTCCACGCGGGGGAGTGCAGAGGGGGGGGGTACCCCCTCTGCAGGGTCTGGGGGGTCTGGGGGCAAGCAAGCCCCCAGCGGGGGTTCAGGGGCAGCGTCCCCCGAAGGAAAAATTTCCTTGTAAATGTATATATTGTAATTTCATTGTAAATCTGGACCATTCATTATAAGGTCGCAGATCTAACGATAGAGATTATGTTAGGGTTTTTTCCTTAGAAAGCAACCCTCTTTTATGAGGGAAATGTATTGCGGCTATGGTTGATGAAGAATATCATATTCTGAGATAGGAGACTGTGAGAGAAATAAGAGGAAGTTACAGCGGGTTTGTTGTAGGTTGTATCCCTTCATATGTTGGATAATAATAAAGGAAGGACCTGGAAATTTCTCTGGTGGACGTAGTCCACACTGGGTGAACCACGTAAATCTATGTCTCTATTGTATTATGTATCTTCTGTGTTTTGTTTCTTTATTTGTTTTATTTTATTTCTCCACGGTCATGTTTTTCTAACAACTGTAAGAAACCTTGTGAGCCTAGTGAAAAAGTCAAGGTAGAGTTTGGCAAGAGTCAGGATGAACATACAAGTCTTGTGAGTTAGACTGATATGTGGGATGACCTCCTGGTCTTTGCTGTGAACTTCTAGGAGGTCGCCACTCTTAGTCTCACTTTAGAATATGACCAAGTAGGAGAGTCAAATTATCACATGGTATAAAATATATTTCCTCTATTGATGTAATGATGCAGTTATGAGCAGGTGAGGACCATGTAGATTGAGAGAAGGACAAGATGTGCTTGCTAATGTTGTAATTAGTCCAAGAGACTAAGGTTAAAATATTAATGGAGAATTAAAAGGATAAAATCCTAAGTTGTAATGTTATATTACTATAAAATGTCATTAAGAAAAGGGGGGGCAAATTTTATGCCTAGACATAAAAACTTAAAGTGATGACCCCTTGGGGTTTCTAGAAGCTTAACTAAATCAAATGAAAGGACAAGGCTTGGATTATAGAAGTTTGACTTAACCTAAGAAGATAAGATTATTCTAGAAGTTGGACTTAACCCAACTTGAAATTAAATCTGGATGTTTCGAGAAGGCTGAGATAAACCATAAAAGGAAAAGAGAGGATCATTTGCTACACATAGTTCATACACAGTTCAGATCTGCAGCAATTTTCCAGTACTCAACAACTTTTTTTATTTTACTCATATCTTAGAATACAGGTGGTTTTTTGGTACGATCCAAGT
Source organism: Picea sitchensis (assembly GCA_010110895.2). Lineage (NCBI taxonomy): Eukaryota > Viridiplantae > Streptophyta > Pinopsida > Pinales > Pinaceae > Picea > Picea sitchensis. The sequence goes on along the minus strand of SNQJ01S0073461.1, from coordinate 22,356 downwards.
ATCATTACAAATCTCTTGATCTATTCTATCATTCTATGGAAAAAATGCATAGGAAATAATTATTTTATTGCAGAGATCTAACAGCAAGAAAAATTCGACACAGAACTGTAGAAATATTTTTGCAACATAAAACTTTAAGGGGATGGATTCAGGGGTTGAAGGAATAATTCTTCAAGGTGTTAAATGGTTTCCATTGTCCCTTATAGAGGAGTATGAAACCCCATTGAACTCCCTTGGATTAGACATGTCCTTCATCTTCTTTTCAGGGCTGCAAAAATCATCCCAGAGCTGCAGAAAAATTTGATCAGCCCAGATCTGTAGTGTTACAGGCCAAATTTTCTCCATCGTTCTAATAAGTGAAGTTATTCAAGGCTTGGTGAGTCAATATAGACTCGGATATATGATATTMTTCATATCTATATATAGAACAAGTGTAAAAGTCTCTAGTTGTCCTATCTCTCTGATATTTTTATTGTAGCACCCCATTTAGGGCGTGTACCTGCTTTCTCATTAATAAATAAGAGGAAAGATCKGTTTCTAGGGTTTTCTCATGTATTGGGATTCCCTAGGGTAAATATCTATGTCTCATTATGATCTTGATTATTATGATKCTCTTGTCTATTCATTTTTCAGTATATTGTGATTGAAGAATTAATATTTTTGAAAGAGAAGTTAAAAGGTCATAAATACTTGAATCAAGCTTAAATTAAACATGGTATCAGATATTTGGGTGTGAAGAAGCTCAATTTTGCAACGCTTGAGCCCACGCAGGTACAGGAAGCAACTTGATTCATATATACGTAAGTCAGTTTATAGATATGGCATTTTCTTCTATCTCAATTCAAGCTGAAGACAAGCTAGAGGGAGCTTCAAACTTTAATGTTTGGAATCTCGGGGTTATGAATATTCTTCAAGAGCATGAGCTAGATCAGTTTTTGACTTCAGTAGTAGAAGATCATACTACAAATTTAGGAAGATAATCCTTTAGGAGAAACTAAGTGAAGGAAAAGAGGATCATCTTTGATTCAGTAAAGGAAAGAATTATATCGGTTATGACTTCCCTTATGACAGCAAAGGAATGCATGGATACATTGATCAATATTTATGAGAAGAAGGCCCCTAGCCAAAAGAGAACGTTGAAGCACAAGCTCAAATATTTGAACATAGAAAATGGAGAATCAGTTGCATCCTTTTTTTCAAATATAGCTCATATATGTGATCAGTTATTGGTTACAGGAGTTGCAATGTATGATGATGACCTCATCCAAGCCATTTTTTATGGGCTTCCTCCTTCTTCAGATACCTTTCTCTCAAGTGTAAGTGGAAAAGAGATGAAGCCCACCTTTGAGCATTTATGGAATGATTGTATTCAAGAGGAAATTGGAATGGCTACTAGAAGTGATCCACCCAAAGAGGATCATTCGGCCCTAGCTGCAAAATTCAAGGGAAGAAGGAGAACTTCCTCTCAGAAGTGTTACCAGAAGAAATTTTAGAAGGAGAACACCAAGGGAGCGTTCAGAGGTAAAAGTTTTGACATTTAAAAATCAAAGTGTTCTAATTGTAATAAAATGTGCCACTTTGCTAGAGACTACACATCAAAGAAGAAGGGTAATTACAAGAAAGGGAAGCATCATGCTTCCACGGTAGAAGATGAAGAATCCAAGAAAAGGAAAAAAGGGTATCCTAGTGAAAAGGAGAAAAGGAAGGAATATTATTTGGTATCTACTTTATCATGCTCATTGACTACTGGACGAGATACTYGGCTAGTGGATAGTGGGGAATCCAAACATATGAAAGGGTACAAGGATATTCTTTATGATTTCAAGAAAAGGACATTTTCAGATCAGGTAGAGCTTGGTGATGATCGAAGCTATGAGATCAAAGGAATTSGTTCTATCTCCATTTAGTTGGAATCTGGGTCCATATTTCATGTTGATGAGATCTTATATGTMCCCAGATTAAAGAAGAATATTCTATCAGTAGAATTTCTTGAAGACAAAGGTTATGTAGTAACCTTCATGGAGAGGAAAGCATTAAATTGGCCCAAGGATGGCCAGATGAGTTCATTCGAAGTCATTGGGGTACGAGAAGGAGGACTTTACAAAGTCCTGGGTCACTATATATCAGCACTTACTCAGGATACAACCAACTCCAGTGATATATGGCATAGAAGGCTCAGCCACTAGCATTTCAAAGGGCTTCCATATCTGCAAACAATGGTAAGTGGTATGCCTTCCATTTCTTCTAACAAGATTTAAGTATGCAAAGGTTGTTTACTTGAAAAGAACACAAAGAAGTCATTTTCTAGTAGTGATAGTAGACATAAAGGAATTTTATATCTTGTACATTCTGATATATCTCAACCTATGTCATCTCCTTCATTAAGCGATGTTTTGTACTATGTAATTTTTATTGATGACTTTTCTAGAAAGTGTTGGATTTACTTTATTAAGACTAAAAGAGAAACCTTTGAAATAAGGAATTCAAGGCTTTCATAGAAAACTAGACAGGAAAACAAATTAGGGTAATAAGAACTGATAATGGAGGGGAGTTTGAGTCGCATTCCTTTCAATATTTTTGTAAAGAATCAGGTACAAAAAGACAATTGAAAGTTCCCTACAATCCTCAACAAAATGGTGTTGCTGAGAGAAAGAATAGGACTATCTATGAAGAAGCCAAAGACATGATGTTTGACCAATATTTACCCAACTCCCTTTGGGTAGAAGCAATAGCCATTGTCGTATATGTTCAGAATAGTTGTGCTCACGAAATCCTAAAAGATAAAACTCATGAAGAAGTATTCACAGGGATCAAACTAGAAGTTGGACATCTTAGAATTTTYGGCTACCCTGTCTACATTCATGTACCTAACGAAAAGAGAACCAAGATGKAACCCTCGAGAAAGAAAGGGGTCCTCGTAGGGTACAACGAAAATTCTAAAGATTACAGGATTTACATTCCAGGTCAAAAGAAAATAGAAGTGAGTTGATATGTCACCTTCCATGAGCAAGTTTCCTTCAGAAAATCYAGAGAACTTCAGTTGGATACTGAAACTAAAAAGTCRACCTCTATTTCAACTGATAGCATAGATTCAGACACTCAGAGGGAGGAAACTCATGAAATTACAATGATTTTACCTCTGGAACCTATCAAGACATTAGAAAGATCTATTGAATAACCTTCTATCAAGAGAAAACCAGCTTGGTTCAAAGAGAGCATGCAAGAAGAAGAAAATATTGCAGCCCCTAAGGGAACCTTCAGATAAAGTAAAAGGCCTCATAGTTTTGGTGGCTATGTTGCCTTGGTAAGTAGAATTAGTGATTTTGAACCCACCTTATTTGAAGAAGATGGCAAGTTTCAAGTTTGTAAAGATGTTATCCTTGAATAATACAGGTCCATTATGAAGAACAATGTTTGGGAAATTTTACCTATACCAAATAATAAATCAGTAGTCTCCTCCAAATGGATATACAAAAAAAATCATGTAGTCGATGGTAGTATTGAAAAATATAAATCCAGATTTGTTGCCAGAGGTTTCTCACAAAAGGAAGGCATATATTATGATGAGACTTTCATCCCAGTATCCAAGTGTACCTCCATTCGGACAATCATCTCTTTGGCTTCAGTACTTGGTTGGAAATTGCATCAAATGGATGTGAAAACAACATTTCTAAATGGGAGAGTAGAAAATGAATTTTTTGTGCAACAACCTAAAGGGATTCCTGTCTTGCATAGCAGGAATTCTCATGTATGTAAGATGAGAAAAGATTTATATGGTTTTAAACAAGCTACTAAATTTTGGTATGAAAGAATCGATGGCTTCCTAAAAGGCATGGGTTTTCATAAAAGCGATGTTGATGCCAATCTGTATTTTAAGGTTACCAGGAACCATCCTATTATATTAGTTCTTTATCTGGATGACCTCTTCCTTACAGAAGATGAAGGTATAATATATTGATGTAAGAGGGAGCTCATATCATAATTTGAAATGAAATACTTGGGTTTAATGCATTAATTCCTCAGTTTGGAAGTTTGGCAAAGATAGGATGAAATATTCTTGACACAAGGAAAGTATACAGTTGATGTATTGAAAAGATTTGGAATGATGGAATGTAAGCCTATGACAAATCCCATGATAAAAAACTTAAGGAAGTTGCATGATTCAAACACGGGATCAGACTTGGTAGATCACACCATGTATAGGAAACTTATTGGGTCACTAATGTATGTGATTCACACCAGGCCTAATATTTTCTATGCAATTAGTGCATTGAGCCAGTTTATGGTTCAAACAAGATAGACATATTGGGTGGCAACTAAACATGTTTTGAGATATCTTAGGGGGACCATTGCTTGTGGTCTAATGTATCCAGTGGTGGTATATTTCTGCATGGTCACACATATTTTGACTAGGATAGAAATCCAATGGATAGGAAAAGTACTTTAGGTTATTGGTTCAGCCTAGGATATGTCAGGATTTCTTGGTCAAGATGAAAACAGGGGTATATTTCTCAAAGAACAGTCGAGGTTGAGTATATTGTGGCTAGTGATGCCAGTAGGGATGCAGTATGGCTTAGAAAGTTGATTTCTGGATTATTTGGTGACTAGCTAAAGACTACAGTTATACATTGTGATAATCAAAGTTGCTTAAAGCTTATAGAGAATATGATATTTCACAACATGTCAAAGCATATTGACATGAGATACCATTATATCAGAGACATGGTCCAAAGAAAGATAGTCAAGCTACATTACATAGCAACAAATGAGCAGGTAGCATATATCCTGACCAATCCATTGCCATTGAAACAGTTTGTGCACCTAAGAGGAAATCTTGGAGTTACAAATAATGCCTCCCTCGCTGAGAGGGAGTGTTAAAATTAGTAGCATCAGGAGACATTCTCCAATGAGAGGCCTTAAGTGGAAACCCTGAAGCTAGCCAGGGATATTTGGAGAATTAACCAGTCTTGTGAGTCATGGAAAGAGTCAAGGTGAACGTACAAACCTTGGGATCCAATAAAATAGTCAGGATGAAGGAGATGATGCAAGAAACCTTGTGATCCTAGTGCAAGATTCAAGTTACAGTTTGGCAAGAGTTAGGATGAACGTACAAGTCCTGTGAGCTAGACTGATATGTGGGATGACCTCCTAGTCTTTTATGTGAACTTCTAGGACCTGGACACTCCTACTCTCACTTTAGCATATGTCCAAGTAGGAGAGTCAAATTATCACGTGGTATAAAATATCTTTCCTCTATTGATGTAATGATGCAGTTATGAGCAGGTGAGGACCATGTAGATTGACAGAAGGACAACATGTTCTTGCTAATGTTGTAATTAGTTCAAGAGACTAAGGTTAAAATGTTAAAGGAGAATTAAAAGCATAAAAATCCTAAGTTGTAATGTTATGTTATTATAAAATGTCATTAAGAAAAGGGGGGGTGAATTTTATGCCTAGACATAACAACTTAAAGTGATGACCCCTTTGGGTTTCTAGAAGCTTGACTAAATCAAATGAAAGGACTAGGCTTGGCTTCTAGAAGTTCCACTTAACCTAAGAAGACAAGATTCTTCTAGAAGTTGCACTTAACCCAACTTGAAATCAAATATGAATGTTTCTAGAAGGCTGAGATAAACCATAAAAGGAAAAGAGAGGATAATTTGTTACACACAGTTCATATTTGCAACAATTTTCTAGCACTCAACGACTTGATTATTTAGCTCATATCTCAGGCTACATGTGGTCTATTGGTTTGATCCAAGTATCAATATAAATATCTTAATCTATTCTATCATTATATGAAAAAAACACTAAAGGAATAAGTATGTTATTGCAGAGATCTAACAGCAAGAAAAATTCGGCCCAGAACTGCAAAAATATTTCTACAACATAAAACTTGAAGGGGATCGATTCAGGGGTTGGAGGAATAATTATTCAAGGAGTTAAATGGTTTCCAGTATCCCTTACATAGGAGTATTAAACCCCATTGAACACCCTTGGATCAGACCTCTCCTTCAGCTGTTATTTCATGGCAGAAAAAATCGTCCCAAAGCTGCAGAAAAATTCATCTAGCCCAGATCTGTAGTGTTACATGCCAAATTTGCACCAGCGTTCTGATCAGTGAAGTTCTCCATGGATTGGTAAATCAGTATAGACTCAGATCTATGATATTTTCTAGATATATATGTAGCACAAGTGTAAACGTCTCTATCTTCCCTCTCTCTCTCTTATATTTGTATTGTACCACCCCATTTAGGGCTTGTACCTGCTTGCTCATTAATCAATAAGAGGAAAGATCTTTTGTTGGGGTTTTATCTCATATTGGGTTTACCCAGGGTAAACATATGTGTCTCATTTTGATATTGAGTATTATGTTTCTCTTTTCTATTCATTTTTTAGTATATTGTGACTGAAGAATTAATTGTGTTGAAAGAGAAGCTAAAAGGTCATAAGTATTTGAATCAAGCTAAAATTTAACAAAAGAGGCACTCTCTGTGGAGATGCCTTTGAACTGTGGCATGTATGGCTGCTACAGAATCTCTCCTCCTCTATTATGCTCACAGAATACCACTCTCAATTTTTTTTATCAGCTATGGAACAAGATACAATGCAAAAGAATTGAACCCCTTCTCCTCCTAGTGGCTCGGTATTTAACATAGCCTGATAGCCATCTAAGGATAGGTTTTTTTACTTACTAAACCCTCAATTGTGGTAGGGTTTTTAACCTTATATAATATTCTTGAAAACCCGTGTGTGGCTAGACCCATATTCATGAGGAATGGGGGTTAACATGGCATCCTCTCGTACCATGGTGGTCAACACGGTAGGTCAACTTGCGGGAGGCATAACTTTTGCATACAAGCTCTAATTAACGTGATTTTTGCATTGTTGGAAAGTACTCAATGTGTAGAATAGAGTCATGAGGTAAGAGATATGTTGGGAAAGTTTTAACCCCAAAAAATGTCATTTGATGCCTCAAAATGGCCCCGGAAGTTTCTAGACCTCAATTTTCCAAACTAGGACCTGCCACTAAAATGGCCCTGCAAGATGATTCCTCCAATTTTTCCACTTTGAAAAGATTGATATAGATGAAAAATATTATAATGATCCAATCAATATCATCCATATAATTTGTAATTCTTCCCCTGCCACTTGAATTCCATGAATTTTTGTTGGAAATTTATGGCATAGGTTCCTAGTTTCATCATCCATTCTGCTCCCAGCACCATGTCAATTCCATAAAGGGGTAGAGCGCAATATCTAGTTTGTAGCTCCAACTTTTGTATGTGTAACAAAAATTTATGGCATCATCCTACTCCTTCGATTTGTTGACCATCGGCATCTATCACCATGAGGTCCTTGATGGGGTATACAAAAAGATTTAATTGTTTTCTAAGGTTAATGTCCACAATGATGTCGGTGCTCCCTAAATCCACTGATATTCTGATATATTTCCCTTTTAGGTTTCCTTTGATCCTTAAAGTGTTTGGTTTCTTTTTTTTGTAATTTCTTCAAATGAAACCATGGGTTTTCCACCTAAGTTGTTGTGGATAGTACCCTTCCTTCTCATATGAGGTGGAGTATAATGTACTATAGGTGGTTTTTCTTCCTGAACTAAAACCTTTGTTTCGTCTTCCTCGTGAGATATTTGTGTGCACATGATTGAAGCTAATGACACATTTGGTGAGTTTTCATCCTCATCAGTGTCCAACGGGTCTTCTTCAGTGACAACCTGCACTTCCTTCCCATTTATAGTTTTGTAGTAATGTGTGTTTGGGTGCACATCTATGGCTCGAAGCCCACTTTTTACCACATCTACGACACGTGTTTTCTTTCCTCTTTTGTTCCTCCTTGGAGTTGTTATTGGAGGAGTTAGATTCATTCTTAGCCTCATATTTATGTGATTTTTTAGTCTGGAGTTTGTGTCCTAGTGTCTACTTGTCTCTACAAAATTTGCAATCGTTGTCTTTTCGTTTTGAAAAAGTCTTATTAAATTTTTGTAATAATAATATTTTAAGTTTTTCTATGTTCCCCTTGCCTTATGTATTGTTGTTTCCATATATGTGATATTGTGTAACTTCAATTCATTTTGGATGTGAGGTTTAAGGCTCGTTAGATACAATTGAACTTGACATTTTGTTGATAACCCTGGTACTCTTGCAGCTAATGTTTCCCATTCATGAGTAAAATTGGCCACGCTCCCTTTTTGTTGTAATCTGGTGAGCTCTGTAAAAAAATACTCTTCTTTGATACCATGAAATCTATTAAAGAATGCATCTTTTAACTTATTCCAATTTATTATGTATCTTGTTTTTCCACCAAATGTACCAGTTATATGTGTCTCCCTCTAGTTGCATGGATACATATCTGATTTTTCCATTTTCGTTATAGATACCATAGATTTAAAAATATTATTTTGCCTTGTTAAACCGGGACACACCTTGCTTTTCATTCCCATCAAATTTTGACAACTCAAGTTTTGATTTTGGTAGATAAAAATAGTTTTGGTTGGCATATGGAGGGAATTGTTTAGGAACTACCATGCCCTAAGGTATACTTATTTGTGTAATTGTTGTATTAAGTAGGGGTATGTTCATTTTCGGATTGGAGGTACTAGAAGGGATTGAAGGAGGGTTAGGAGAAAGGTTGTTGGGAGTGGGGAGCAGAATCGGGAAGCGGGAGCGAGAGCATCAATTTTCAAAAACATTCGGGTGCAAGAGAATTT
>SNQJ01S0073461.1:0-13581 GCA_010110895.2 Picea sitchensis | reverse complement strand
TGATGCATATATATAAAACAACATGTAGAATGTTGAATCAATTGCAAAAAACATGAAAACATAATTATAAGATCATTTAACTAATTGATTAGTGATGAATCGTGGTCATTAAAGCATCAATGGTCAACCATTTAGTACACATAACATCAATCATAAACATTTTCATCAATAGATTGTAAAAGACATCAACCACAAAATGAAATAGAGTCTAGACTCTAGAGCATCATATTCATTACCAAAGAGTTGTAAGATTCATTGAATATTTCAAACTTCAAAATTCAAATTTCAAACTTCAAACTTCAAAGGTAAATTGTCATATAATGTTCAACATCAAACTTCACAAGTTCATAACTTCTTTGTTTACAGAATAATCCATAATAAAGAGTCAAGACTCAAGACTCAAGACAAAGTACAAAGTTCTATAATCTAGAGACTACTTCCAAACAGGAAACAAAAAAAGAGATCTAGTATATAGTAACAAGTACTAAGTATTATTCTCTAATTTTTCCTCTTGCCACGAGAAACTTTTAGTTTCTTATCACGTGATATTTGAAGTGAAGTAGGAACAGGTGGAAGTGATCGTGGAACATGACCAGCAGTTGAATGGCCCCCACGTGAAAATGGACACTGTGAATATAAAGGTAAAATTGTTGAATTTGGAACATATCTAGTGGATGGGAGTGGCATGTCTCCTCCAAGAATATGATCACCATCACCATCACCCAAAATTTCATCTTCCAAGCATTCTAAAAAAATGGCTACACCCTCCAAATTATTCTCCTCTGGATTGTTTTCCCAATTCATATCTCTTTTATTGTTATATAAAGCACTCTCCTCCCCTACATCACAATAATGTGACAACAACCTCAATTTATAATGCACATAAACCAAGATTTATGCCCAAACTGCATTCAAGTTGTTTCTCTTTACATTGTGGATGAAGCTATAGGTGCTCCAACACCTCTCTTCAAAAGAGGTGTTAACAACCTGAGAAAGCACCTTCATCACTAATTTATGCAAATTTTTGGAAGAGGAACCATACATGTTCCACCATTTGATAGAACCCATCATGTCTATATCTTTGGTTGCATGCAAGTTACCAAAGACACCATGCTCACTAATGTATTTTCTCAATTCGCTTCATACTTGAGCACACTCCTCTTCATCAGGTACCAAATTGTCCAATACAAGCATATATCCATTTTTCACCTCTAGATATGTGTGTGGTTTTCTCCTTTCCCCACCCCCAGGTGTTGGTTGGGCCAACCAAGATGAAGAATAGTGTTTTTGGGTAAGGACATATGCCAGGGCATGGAGTTGAGCATTCAAATTATCCCACCTTTTGACCACATGTTTATGGATATGATCATACAAGATCGCATCCCTCGGTTGAAAAATGACTTTGATTTGGCCTATCATGTTTTCCATCTGCTCATACACCTCTCCAATCACTGGTTGATCTGTATTTGCAAACCGAATCATACTATAAACGGGTTTTGTGAACTTAAGAATATATTGAACCTGTTGCCAAAAATGGCCATCAAGAACTGTGTCTTCCACCTCCTGACAGTCACTTCTCTCAGATGTAGATGTAACCATGTCTTTTAGATCCTTCCATGAATCACTCGAGGCCATACTAGCCAATGCCTCTCTTACCTTCAACAGACGCCTAAAGGTGAGATAATAGCTAGAAAATCTGGTCTTTGCAATCTTTAGTAACTCCAACTTGGAGTGATTGCGAAAAATGGAGTGGGCCATGCTATGATTGGTAATAAATCGTATCATATTCTTCCCTCTCTTGTACAAATCACCCATCCATATATAATCATAGTCCTTCATTTTAATGATATCATGCATCAAAAGGTTCATTGTGTGAACCAAACACCCCGACCAAAATATATTGGGGTACCTATCTTCAATGATTTCTCATGTTGCCTTATAATTATCAGTGATGAATTGAATGACATTGTAGGGCCCAATCTCTTGAATGGTTTTAATCAAGACATATTCAATATTAATACATGTCTTGTATTGATCTGATTAGTCATGGGTTGAAAGGAATATCGCACCACTAGCAGACACACCAAGAATATTTATCGTTGTCCTACCTTTCACATTTTTCCAACCATCAAATACATTCATACCCCATGTCGATTCCAATCATTTTTAAATTTTCCTAGAGCACCTTAGATTTTGGATATTTGCCTATCAAGTCCCAAGGTTATAGCTTTGTCATACCAAGGGCTCCTATATCCTTTAGGGGCACCATTGATGGCTTGGACCATTTCATTCCAATATGGTGAGCGAAGAACATTGAATGGTATACCACATGCATAGAGACACCTGGAATTTTTTTCATCCACATCATCTCTACAACCTTGGACAAGGAAATACAATAGTGTTCTACGTGAAGATGAAGGCGAGAATGCACTACCATGTGCGGATGCAGCTCGACCAATGAACATTCTTTGTGTATTCTCATGTTCAACCTTTGGTTTTTTGTCTTTGTTTTGTTCTACCTCATCTTCCCTTTGGTATTTGAGTCTTTCTTCAGGATCCACTTTCACACAGGTTTTGATTCCTATACTCTTACCTTCATCCCAATACATAGTCCCACATAGGTTCTTTCTCATATGGGTATAGTAGCCGGTGTATTCTATATGATAATGGTGGCATATAAATTTTCTCGTTCCACCCCCTTTCCCTCCAGTAATATTTGTGACATACTTCCACATAGGTGTGTTCCTCTCTTTAACTTTTTAGGGATCATGATCATCACTTTCATTTTCATTGTCTTCACCCCCTTCCATTCCTTCTTCCTCTACTTGGTATGTGTTTTCCACTTCTATTTCATCCTCACTATCATGGGTATTTTAAGGTGAACTTCCCACCACCATCATTATAACAAAAAATGGAACCAAAATGGCATACCGCATTGACATCAACATCATGAACAATGTACCTTGATAATAACTTGGTAGCTGCAATAGAATGATGGAAGACAAATCGGAAAGAGAAGGGGAAGAAAGCATTCAAATATTCAACATAGCATAATGTTGAGGAAAAGATATGAATTTATCTTACTCGAGCATTTTTGAATCCTGCTTGGCTAAGGAAATATAGTCAGGAATATCACCCTATATTTTATAGCCTCAAAAAGTATTTCCCAATCCACAAGTATTAATTACAAGGGCTTAGGCTGATTTTTTAAATGAAAAGATTATTGCAAAATATGAAATTTTTATATAATTTTCTGAACATAAACAGATTGCAGAAAGTAAAGTGGAGATCAAAAGAAAAAGTAACCAAGTCATAGATTAATATAAATGAGACAGAATAGCAATCGTTTTATTTCATTCCAAGAAATTAAAATTATCTTTCTCTTTACAAAAATCCTTGTGAGGGCATGGACCAAGATCAAACTTAGATATTCTCGATGAAAACCATACAAAATGACTCTAACAAGAAGTAAAAATTGAACTTTAAAATCTGGATCAGCTTGCCACAGACTATTGCACACTTGACTCTGCAAAATCTCCTTTTATCAATTATGAAACTCAATCCATAAACATACAAGTATACACAGAATATCAAAGATAGATCAACACCTCTGAAACAAGCATTTGAATGATATGATTCAGCTTTGAACCTTGTTGTCTACAATAGGACCCTGCTGTCAAAAAATAGAATTAGGCCTTTAATGAACTGAAGAATGAATGAAAACTGAATTATCTCAATAAAACTCAAGAGAAAACCTTAGTATTGTTTTCTCCTTCTATTATCCCCTTGTTTTTCCTTCTCATTTGGCTTTTACGCATTCCAAATCAGTTGAATTTGTTCAACTACCTCATTTAGTTAAGTTAATAAAACTTAACTAATTTTAGTTAGGGGAAGTAATAATAACAATAATAATAATCAAGGGTCTTTATTAAATAATAACTAAGTAGGTGGGACCCCTTGTGACTCCCTTTTATTTCTTAACAAAAATAAACACAATTAGACAACCAATTAAACACGTGCCTCCTTGTCACTCCCATAAATTATTTCCAAAATTTGAAATTTAAATATCAGAATTATTTCAAATTATATCCAAAACATGTAAATGTCCACAATATGCAAAAAAATAGTTTTTTCTCCAAAACTTTCAGCAGTCCATTGTCCTCAACAAATCAACCATAAACACATAAATCAAAATCCATATTTGCCACTTTGAGAAGCAATCCCTCTTCTGTCACTGTTGGCCCCCTTGGACTTCCCAGAATTAGCCTTAGGGTGGGTGGAACCTTGAGGATTGATCTCACTAATAACATGGGAGAAATCATCCCTCGGGTGCATCTGAGAGGACACTGATTTGGCTGAGTCACTTGAAGGATAAGAGGGGGAAGCAACAGATTTACCTTTGTCTTTCACATGGGGAGCTTCAGTTTTAAGTCATTTGCTTGCATGGGAGGACTAAACAGGTGAGTGTGCATGGGAAATTTGAGCATTTGGGTTTACAGGTGGAGGAGGAGGAGGCAATGACAAGTTGGGCCAGCCACGATGGTGGGAGACTGTCAGATTAAAAATCTCCTGCCATCCATTATTCTCGAGAACTTATGGTTGCATAGATACATAGGGAGGCACAGGGATACCGGGAACATTTTGGGGTTGGAAGAAAGGCCTCTCTAGTCTAGGTTGAATTATCCCGTGTCCAATCCAATTGAAAAACCTAGATTGAAAAAGTTTGTTCAACTCCTTAGGGTCGGCATCAAAATGTATTGAGAATATGGGACTTCTAGGCCCTCTGTTCTAGTTACCTCTTCCCCTATTGTTTATGCCACGACTGCCTCTGTTGAAGAAACTCATCCTGTATGCAGTAATTTATTAGAAACTAGCCCTTAACATACCATACATGACATTCTCTTTATATGAAACAAATTTTGGCTCAAAAAATGACATAAGACCCATGCAATTCAATCCATAATAATTATTTAATAATTGTTAAATGAGAAGGGGGTGAAATAGGGTTCATGGGATATCTGGAGGGATTATAATGAGCGGAAAAGTGATATCATAACAGGAAGTAAGAACACGAGTATTTCTCAACAATTCATTAAATAATCAATTGTGCAATCAATACCAAAACATATCAGCTGCCACCTATTTATGTGTCACATCTTTACCACTGCCATATAGAGTGTTTAATTTATCTTATAGAACAGGGTGGGTAACAATGAAAATGGGATCTGTTAGTCCCTAAAGTTGCACTTGACTATGAGAGGGCAAGCTAGGGCATCATTGATTTATTGCAAAGTGTTTTAAAGGCTTTTTATGATCTGGTTTTTTGAGTAAGGTGGTTGAAAACTGGTTCAAGGGTATAACATAATATGAAAATCAAAATCAAAACATAGTATATCACATTGATTGGTTAAAGGGTAGTCACATAGATAGATTAGACCAATAAGAAAAAGAGAGAATGAAGCTTTATATTTGTCAAATTCACATAAATTCTTGTCTTAGAATATCATAAAGAAACAAGACCATCAACTTGAAATCAAAACTTGAAAATAACTTCCATAGTAAATTCTTCACTGTATTAATTAACAATCAAGAAACAAATGCATTGCAATCTGAATAATGAATTCAAGCATGAAGAAAGGAAAATGAGTAGAAAAGAGTGTCTAACCATCCATATGCATTTTCTATTAAGTGTCAAATAGAATAGTAATGCCTTACAAGGAATTTCAACATAAGTCCTCTGGATCTCCAATTTTTCGACCATAACAAAGTCTTTCCTCTGCCTATTTAAACTATCCACAAAACCCCCAATCCTATTTTCTAGAGTGTTCTTAATGACTAGATCTAGATAGCATCTATCTATTAGGGAGGTTAGCTCAAAAAGAGCATTTATATTCCAAAAACAGATCATTTCTCAATAGCTTAATATCGTATGATCTTTCCAGCATTACATTCGATTCTACAAAACATGGATTAGTTTGATCTAGTCATACATTTCGAGGTCTTTGCATTTCACAAGTCAAAATGAGTAGACACTGCCATATTCCCTAGAAAACATCAAAATTATGATTGTACCAATCTTCATGAAACTTTTAGGATATGATAACAGCAGAAGCTTTGGCAGTTTTATGTTTGAGATTTGTGGTAAGCACGACATTATGCCAATAGAGTCTAAAGTTTATTTCTCTGAGCTCTTTGAGCAATGCCCTTTGCTCTTTTTTCTTCTTCTTGAAACTTTGAATCCTTTCTTGTTGACGAGCACTCCATTGTTCTATATGGGCCTTTTCTCTCTTCAACTGTCTCACTGTCTTCTAGAGTTCCTTGATCCTTTCTCTATCAGTTCTGACTTTAACCTTGAATTTGTGGAACTCTTCAGAAGGTGCAGGCTCATTCAGATTTATGGAAACCTTGGGTTCTCTCAATTTAACTTGGTATTTAGAAACCAATCCTGAGCTATGCTCTTCATCAGAACTTGTTGAATCCATGGCTTCAGGCATATCTGATATGTGATATGAATCTACAAGGTAACCCTTTTTATTTTTAGGGATCTCACTAATACCTTTAGCAATTTCTTTAGCTTTTGTCAATCTGGTTGTAGCTCTTGTTACAGGTCCTGTATATGATGAAACAATTTGTTTACCTCTTTTTTCTGGTTTCTCATGCAATGGAGGTCTTTTTGATTTTTTCCTGGTACCTGCTTCAGCATCTTCAGAGTGATCTTCCATAACTATGAAGTTTTCTTCTCTGATTGAGGGATTCAACATGGCTTTGGACTTCAACCTATATTTTTTGGTAACCCTAGTAGAATTCCTTCTAGGGTTTTGAGACACATGTACACCTTTATTCTTTGTCCTTTTGACTGCAGCGCATTTTTTACTGGTTGAAGGTGATTCATGCTTGGCTGTAGTTTGAATATCAAAATATTCATCTGAATCTTCTTCCCCTTTAACATCTTCCTCAAAAAATGTTTTGATTTCTGGATCTAATTTCGGTCTTTTACCTCTGTTATTCATCGTCACCCTGATAGCAGGCATTTCTTCTTTAACAAGGGTTTCATCAATCAAAATATTTTTTTTTTGTGTAATAGCCTTTTTTCCTTTGCCTTTCTTCTATTTTTTGGACTGTGGGTCAGGATTTAAGGATTGCATGAGCCAGCTCCATGGTTTATGTATTTCTCTCAAAACAAACATGACTAGAGTCTTAATTAAGACCTGATGGAATAGGCTTCTCTTTGCATTGGAGGAGAGTGATTGCACTCTTTTTGACTAGAAATTAAGGCATATTTAAACGATAATTTCCATTTAGATGCATTAATAACCTAATGTGATAGATATAAATTAGTGAGAATCTACCTTCACAGGTGATATACCTGTGGATAATGATCAGAGCAGTGTGCCATTCTGGTCTAATCCAGTTGTGAGGAACTCCCTTTCTCCAATTCGGATTTTGCTTATCTAGAAGTAAGAAATGATTGACAAACTATGTAACCACATGCTCCTTCTTCCACCATCTTTCTCCTCCAACCACCAATCTACAAGTTTTGGAAATTGTTAGTTCTGTCACCAGCATTAGCAGCTTCCCGATCTCCACTTCGTAACCATCAAATTTCTATGCAAACTCCATAGAGATTTGTTCATCATGACCTTGGAAAGTGGTGAGGAATTTGAACCAACCAGCATCTCTAAACCTTTGATCCATCTGAGGATAACCTTCGAGAAGTTTGTCACCCTCAGGTTCTAATATGACCACTTGTCCACTCCTCTTAGGTGTCATCAAAAGACAATGCTACAACTAGCACTGTTCATATTCTGAATATGCTACCTGCAATCTGTTAATATATAACCATTCTCCTGAGAAAAGATTTGTGCTTAAAATTCAGCAAAATCAAGACGAAGAGTGACTGTTTCAAATAATGATCTTTGGGAATTGAACGATTTGAAATGAGTCCTTTGCAAGTATAGAGCAATCTGATCCTGTAATGGTTTGAATCATCAAATGATTTGAGAGCTATCGTGGGACACATACGAACTCTTAGTCCACGATCTAGGTAATCATAACAGAATCTAGGTGGCGGATGCATATTAAGGCATGATTATATTTGCGCTACGGGAATAATGTTATTCCAGTAGCGCTATTAATGGCTTAGAATAATTTTAATTTGTAAATTTCAAATAGGCATATGAAGTGACACATCATTCAAAACCATGTCTTAAAACTCCAAACTTAAAGAAATTATCCAAAAAGATAAAACGCAAACCATAACAAGCTGAAAACAATGATTTAAATCAAATGAAAGCAGATAATGAAGTGCAGGTAGGAAGGGTTTAGGATTAGGATTTATCACTAAATCAAAAGAAAAATTAGAGACTAACAAGATCATGAGGGAGTTATAATGAGCGAAAAAGTGAGAATGTGAGAGGGAATAAAATGGATATTTTTCAAAAAAATAAATTAAATTAAACAATAACCATAAATCTGTTCCAATTGCAATCCAAAAATCATCCACTTTCAAGACCAAGATCATTTAATTGTCCCTTAATTGTTGACACAATGCTTACTAACTTCAATAAAAATCAATTCAATTGCCTGGAATTTCTTCAACTATATCAATCTTTGCATCTTATACCATATCTATGCAACACCATATTTCATCGTTTCCAACATCATAACTATTCGAAACACAGTCTTGCATGCTCAAATTTTCGTTAAAAAAAACAAGATATAATATGCACAGTGATTCCAATTATCCATATCCAATATTCATCCTTTGCAATCAAATAATAATAGACCCGGTATTAACCACCAACGGACAAATTTCCAATACTGACTGACACAATCCACTATAATCCAAACAATAATCGGGCCCGATTTAATCACATATAGGCCATCAACAATGTAATTGACACAATCTTGATTTGACAACAACAGTCAAAAAAAAAAACATGTAACTCTAAGCCTGAGGTTCGTGTTCATTAAACATGTACAGACTTCCCTTTAAAAGAAATTCTCAATAAAAGACAGAGCCATATAATGCGCAAGGAGAACAGAACCATATCACACACAGGTGTCTTTTAAACTTAAATAGAATCATGATCGTGTTAGGGTTTAACACAACGATGGATGGAATAACTATAATCGACCAAAAATTTATTGGGGTTGTAGGTAACCCATACCCTTTCCTTTTTCAAACAAATTTATCACAAAGAAGAAATACAGAGACTCGATCAAGAGATGGTATTTGAATTGAGAGAGCCCATGCTCTTTTAAAAATCACCAGAGTCATTTAACCCAACATCTTGACAGAACCAAAAGGTGCCCAAGTAGAAATAGAAAAAAATCGAGTTCAGTAGAACCAAGTCATGTTCTATAAAAACAGAACCAATTCATGCTCGATAGACCAGAAACAAGTCATGTTCCTTAAAAACTTTATTGCAGGGAAGTAATGAGATTTTGGCTCATCTAAGGGAGGGCCCTCGAAACATAGAGAGATTTTAACCCCTTTTCCTCTTAACAGAAGTTATCACAGAGAAGAAACCACAGGTAATCAAGATGAGTCTTGGGAGAACAGAGAGCTTGTGCTCTTTCGTTAAAAACACCACAGTTGTTTAACTCATAATCCAAAAAATTGACAGTGAGGGTAATAAATATAGCAATGAACCACCTCCAATGGATAACGAGAGGGGTGATTTCTTATAACCAGTGTGGAAGAAATGCTTGAGCACAATTGGTGGCTACTCGACACATATGCAAGCTTCCATTCAAGGTTTTGGGCAGTACAAAGATTCGACTATGCATGCTTTTAGAAATAGTGACAGTGAAGAAAAATACATAACAAACAAAAGCCCAGGGCTTGGCCAAACAAGCAAGAAAAGTGCCACTTTCGACAGCTTCATTGCAACCTGAAGGCAAAAATCATAACCATGACCGAGACAAAAAAGGGGTGATAGCAACTAATACTCAGACTGGTGGTAAAACCCCGCGCAAATAAAAACTCAGAGCTTGTTGCACCATTATCATATTTTCCACAGAGAACCAAAGTGAAAACCCAAGTTGACCGACATTTTCTTTTAAACCAACAACCAATGCACAGAATTTACAAAGCAATAACATCCATTCCTTTCCTTCAACATGCCAACATTCCATAGTATTATCATAGAAAAACATAAACACAACATTGATACACAGTTGAAACTCAAGAAAAACACAGACCTCATGCAATCCTGAACCAACAAATCGATTCATAATACAGAGGGACCATCATGGATGGAAAGCAAAGGGTTCATACCTGAAAAAATCACTTTGAGGGAAGAGTTGGACTGTGTTTTTCCTTTCAAAACCAGAAATCACAGATCTTCCACAACCACCAAAGACAAATGAAACTATGCTAAGGTGACTGGCTCAAGGGTGGTTTGGAGTGACGTGCAGTAAACTCATGTCACTTCCTCACGTGGCCCTATTCAATTTCGACATACGAGCCAGCCCATTACCATAACATCAACCATAAATTCAATACAATATCCATTTCATGAATTCAATGCCATATCCATTATATAGTGTGCCACCTGAAACATATCAAAACCTCAACAAATACCATATGTTAAACATTACCATATATGTTTTACATAACATTATTTAACCAAAGCGCATAGCATAGAAGCTAGGTCCATCACCTTTCATTTGTCAACATTATACATACCTTAAGGTTTATATATAATGTTTTTTTCAATAACCTTAGGATATAATGTTTTATATATAATTTTGTCCATAGCTTTTTCTCTTTTCGTTTTTGTTCAAGCTCCCATTTCATCCTTTAGCATAAAACATATATAATATTATAAATAAATGTTAATGCATAACATAACACCTGTAACAAAAATAATCCTTAGATCCACAACACTGCCCTGTATTGCGAGTAACCATCAACAACATTTAGCAATAATACATCAACCAACCATGTTGTCATAACATATGAAACCAAGACTTGCATCATAAACAGTAGAAGATTGTGTAGGCAACGTCATAACAGTAGAAAACATATAAGTGTAACACATCCATCATAGCGCCTCTAGTCTACAAGGGAGTCTCACCTACTAGTTAATTATTATTATCATAAATAAATAATAGAGCTTAGCAATCATTTGCGGGAAGTATTCATCGTTGTGATTTTAATCGTCAACACATATTCCATAATATACTAGTTTGCAACACATACATTTTTTTAAACAAAACAAGAAAGAAAAATGGGCCTAAGAGCCTACCTCTTTAGCTCTCCAATGGTGGTTGAATATGACTATGGCAGCCTTTAATATCCCTGCAAGCTCTCACAAATGGAAGCCTTCAAAGTTCAATGACAATCTCCCTTACAAACTCTCCAATATCTCTTCAAAACTCTCCAATATCCCTGTGAGAGCCTTCAATATTCCTTCCAAGCTCTTCAATCCCTTCCAATCTCTTCAATCTCCCTCAATCTCCTTCAATCTCCTCAAGAACTAGCAAGCTACAAGAACACTCTCAAAGTCAAAAACCTCTTAGAAAATATGAGTGAAGTGAATGAAATGAGAAATAGAATGATAGAAAAAGGAGTGAATGCATGTTTAAAGTACTTACCCAACCCTAGGCTACATTTCTCTTCCCTCATTTCTCTTAAAAAACCAAAAAAATAACTCCCTAAGGCTTCCTCACACGTGCGGGCTTTGGGGAGAATTTTTAGGGAGTGAACGCTCCCTGAGGAGGGAGAGCACGCTCCCTCCTCAAGGATTTTTCACTCCCTAGATGATCCCTAAGTGCTCCCTACAAAACCAGGGAGTGCAAATTTTCCTTAAGGAGCGCACTCATGAAAAACGCTCCCGAACGGGAGCGTTTAGGCAATGCTCTTGGGAGTGTCCTCTGTGAACGCTCTTGTTCAGAGAATGATTATGGATTGGGATTGAGAGGGGGTGGGGGATCCTATGCAACATAGGTTAGGATTACTTTGATATTTTGGTTGCAGAATGGTTGTGTTGGGTGCAGGACCATTTTGGGGAAAAGACTATTTTTTTAGAATAAAGCGCAAATAAAGAAAATACAACTGGCAAGAAAAGCAGAAAATGTGAGGTAAAGTGCATGCAGAGGAGAAAATCATGTGAGGCGCGCATGCAAGAATACCTAACCATTCTAGGGTTAGGGTTTGCGTAAGAGGATGTAATATATCATAAGCCAAAAATAAGTATAAATAGGTACCTAGGAGGTCTAGGTCAAGGGTCAAAGAGTCAGTTGTTACTCAAAGAGGTCGAAAGAGTTCGATTTGATTGTAATGGTAGAACACAAGAGTGTCTGTAGAACCTGATATCTTTTTGTAAGTTGTTGAGATGGGTAGAGGAAAGAAGGTATATATTGAGGGTTAGATCACAGGCTGAGGAGCCTGGTGTGATCTAGTCTGCCTCATTGTAGATCTTGACCCAAATGACCAAGGATTGTAAGGCACGCAATGCTATAATTTTGGAGAAACCATAATAAAAGAGAAAAGTAGCCAAATATTTGTGGATGTATCCCAAGAGGGGGTGAACCATGGTATATCATGTGTTTTGTAGATTGATTATTGTTTATTTATTTACTGTCAATAGCTATCTAGTAGATGAATGCATGAATGGGTTAGCTACATCTGATTGTGTCTACATGCATGAATAAGAACGAAAGAATGTGTAGAATAGATTAATGTTAGAGTAAATAAATGAAGATCACAGAGTGTAATCCCAAATCCCCACTCATTCCCATACTGTAAGCACCTATGCGTTGCATCCACCCATAAGACTATCTCGGGTGAGACTGTGCAGTACACTATGTGTGTTGTGTTGCCTTCTGGTTAACCAGGAGGGCCAATAGTTTTAGAGTCTTTGTTGGAAGCTTGTTCAGATATGAACCTGGGTGAACCTAAGGAGTAGCAAGA
Source organism: Picea sitchensis (assembly GCA_010110895.2). Classification (NCBI taxonomy): domain Eukaryota; kingdom Viridiplantae; phylum Streptophyta; class Pinopsida; order Pinales; family Pinaceae; genus Picea; species Picea sitchensis. Next base: position 659 of record SNQJ01S0073461.1, on the reverse strand, counting down.
GGGTAGTAACCAAAAAATGGTTTCATTGTCGGTAGGAATAGAATGGGATCGAGTGAATGAGATCTGTTGAAGAATTAGTCAAAGAATGTTAGATATGGTGAGGAAGAGTCAAAAGAATGAAAAGATAGAAGGGGATGTTCATACCATGGAATCCAATGAAAGAAGATATTGAAATCTGGTTGAAGACAAAGGAAATAGAGTTTGCGTAGAAAGAAAACATCAACACTAAAATAACACCACGCAAATATCTAGACAAGTACATATTTAGCGACTTGTGTGAAGTATTTTTCTGTGATTTCTCTCATGTACTACAGGAGTGGCTATCAAGGTTGAAAGACAACCACCCTACAAATCGGATCAGACAATCCTATGGAGATTATGTTGTTCGACAACTGAGAGGGGGGGGGTGAATCAGTTGTTACTGTGCTTAAACAATTATGCTTCTTTTAAACACTATGCAGAAACACTGAGGGACAATCACAATAGTGCAGGGAAGTAAGCAATAGCATATTCAGCATCAGTCACACATGTGATAAACAGAGACAGATATTTCCTGAGGAAACCCATAAAGGGTAAAAACCTCTTTTTCTTTATATGATAAGTAATAGTTACATTCTTTACATTATCATACATATGAGCACCAACTCATAATGAGGCTA
>SNQJ01S0073460.1:47732-65653 GCA_010110895.2 Picea sitchensis | reverse complement strand
CACTTACATTAAAATTAAATTCTACAATTAAAAATGTAAAAAAAAAAAATATTAAAAATGTAAGAAAAAGATTTAATAGAAATAGATAAATGCAATTTAAATAAAAATATAAAAAAATAAAAGATACAAATATAATATGAAGTATTAAAATCAATGTACATAAATGAAAATATAAAAAATGTAAGAAAAAAATTTAATAGAAATAGATAAATGCAATTTAGATAAAAATATAAAAAAATAAAAGATACAAATATAATATGAAGTATTAAAATCAATGTACATAAATGTTTAGGAGTACACTAAATATAAAAGCAATGATGGATGTGTATTTCAAAACTGTAATAAATATAGAGGCAATGATGTAGGTGTTCCACACGCGTATTTTGAGGATTAAGCGTACGTTGTGTTCAACTAGAAAGCAACAAGACATGAATGCTTTTGAAACAAGCTTTAAGCAACAAAATATAAATGATAGATTTAACTTTTGAAAAAGTAAAAATGATAGGAGAAAACCTTTATAAAAGTATATTTTTATCTTGATTTAGATATGCCTGCAGCATGCAATAAAGCATGGCATCTATATTATAGATACTATCTTAATTCATGAACAACACTCCGTCCTAAACCTAGGTCTGGTCATGAAATCAGCTTGACAAATCTGGAGAAGGGATTGGCTCGATCAAACTGATAAAATATTCACTTTTTTAACATTTGATATAAATTATTTTAAAGCTCTTTACAACAATAACTATCTTTTGTTTTGAATGATAAACGATTGTGCAACATTATTTGGATGCCCAGCTTCCCAATCCTCATTTAAATTATAGTTTATGTTGTGTTTATGAAATTTACAATCCTCATTTAAATTATAATTTATTCTGTGTTTTCGAAAAACAAATTAAATGAATAAAGTTTATTTGAATGTTCTACTTTATTTTTAAAGAGTAGTCCGATCACAGACTCTATTAAAAAACAAAGCAAAATAAATTATTCTCCAAAAATAGATATACTGTTGACTGAAAAACACAGACGCCGGCTTTTCTATTTTAACAATAATAACAGTAATAACTTGTGGGTTTTGATTTTTGCAATAATAACAGTAATAAAGGAAAAATAAATATACTTATCGAAAGGGCATTAGTAGTATATATACGTATTGCAGGAACATTAATAAAAAAGTATACAGCTAACTACTAAAATCAATGAGATGATGCTGGATTTTTTTTTAATGTTTTTAGGAATAAAATTTAGAAAAAATAGTTAAATACTGAAACAATCAATTCCATTAAATTTGGAGAAATTTAATAAAATTAGAAACATTCATTTAATGATAATCGATTTATACAAGTTATTACACGGCCTTGTCCCATTAGGAATCTTTAAAAGGAAGATAGACCATATGTTACCACCCCAAGATTCATGCCCAAGTCTAACCTTGGCATTTGGTGGATCTGTCTCGGTGTTTCTCTCTTGGCAGCTTGGTTCAACTAAGGATACTTTACTCATATTATGCCTCTTCACCTAGAGTATAACCATACTTTGTTCTAGGCTATAGACAACTCACATCCTTACTCTATGCAACTCAATTGTATACATAGGCATTTGTTAACTTACTTTAACACTTGGTCAATTTATCATATGACAAAAAACATGTGAAATACAAGAGACAGATACAGTGCAGATGACACGAACAATGCCTAATACTCGACTTCGTTTATTTATATTGAGAAACAAAAATAAATGTTTACAAAGAGGGCACTACTGCCCCAATTACTAAGGTGAGAAGAGTCTCACAACTTTTCCTTATACATCAAAACTGTCTAGACCTCAAAACTGTCTAGACCTAGGATTTCATCAGGCCAAGACTCCCCTTTATTGTTCTGCCTTGCCTCAGCCTGTGGTGCCCCCCACTCGTGCACCCAACCTTATAGCTCCATCTCTTCCCTTCACTTGGTTATCGTTTTCTTCATTTTGTTGTGCGCCCTTGTTTTTATATGATCTCAAAGAGTCACTTATGTGAAACGTCACATCTCTTTGTTGCGTCATGCCCCTTCACAAATCGTCACACTCAGTGCACTTTTGTGCCCCTCCATGGACCCGATACATCCATTTAAGCCTTCGCACCCATCGATTGTTTGTCTCTTGGACCGACACACCCCATCCTTGGGTGTGTTGTTGATGATTGCAGCTACGTGAAACATTCTCTAGCTTACAAGCTTGAGAGAAATCCTCCGAGAGGGGTGTGTGGTTCCTATCTGAGACAGAGTTGGAACATAGAGATGGCCTCCTCCTTAGAGAGATTTGAGAATAAATCCAGATGATTCTCCTGTGTAATGAAGTGAAAAAGGAGATCTGTAGAGTTGGGCGTGCATGTGGCTAACCACAAGGTGAACGTGTGAAATCCCAAGGTGTTGGGTGCATCATCATGAGAATAAAAATTGATATGGTGTATTAGCCTCCTCTGAGCAGAAGAGTTGATGAGAAACTCCAGATGACTCTCTTATGTAATGCAGTCGGAAAGAATATTTGTTGAGTGGATGTGTCCGTGGACGAGCATAGGCGAACGCGATACTAATGGTTGAGCACTAGTGAAGAGGTGGTTCTTCTGTGTAATGCAGTGAGCGAGAGCTATGGACATCCCTATGGATGTGCCCTTAGTGGATGAGAACTAGTGGGTGCATAATATCCCTTTCTATATTGTTCAAGAGTCAGACCTACCTGTAACCCTAATTGTAGTGTAAAGAGTACTAGTCGGCCCCACCTTATTGTGATTAATAATAAATGTAAGAGATAATTAATCTGGTTAATATTAATTATATTGTGATCTAGTGAGGTTGGGCCTCTTGTGGCAATAGATACTTCTGTTGACAGGTTGAGTCTAATATAAGTAAAGGTAAATTCCCCATTGAGGAATCATATCTTTCATGTGAGTTTGGAAATTTCAACAAGTACACCTTATTGGGAAAAGTGTACACCTCTGTTGGGTGCTAGTCTTCCAGGGTTTGAGCACCCTCTTGTGTGCTAGGTCTTATTTTTCATGAAGGTATTTCTCTTGAAGAATATAGCAAAGGATTTGGTTGGGTTTTCTTCCCCTGTTGAGAAGGGTTTCCCAGGATACTTCTTGTGTTCTTTTTCATGGTGTTTCTTCATGTGATCTTGGTTGCTGCAAAATTATTGGTTATGGTTAAGACAAATGATAAAATTGAATGAAATTCATGCTTAACCTTGCTAATAGAAAAATCAACATGGTATCAAAGCATAGGTCTTGAAGAACCCATTGCACAAGCTACAATATTTCACCAATCATCCCCCTTCTCTTGTACAACTGTACAAACCTCCTAGGATTCCCAAAAAAAATCATACGACCCCTCGTAGGCTTCCCAGAAATTTCGTACGACCATCTTCTTTTGAATGTTTCATCCCCTAAAACTTGGACATTGAGGAAAATTTTGTCATAGGAGAGTATGTCCTTTTCCAGCACACCTCCAGAGACTCTTAGAATGAAATTCCAAGCATTTTGAAATTTTGTACCTAGGGTTTCTAGGGTTTCGCTAATTTTTGCAGAAATTTCAGAATTAGGGTTTTTGCAACTCATTTAAGGAGCTCTTCAACTCACCAGTGTTATCCTATATTTAAAAGGATTATTTTTGACATTCATAAGTCCAACAAAACCTAAAATTTCTAGCTCAGCCTAGTCGTTAGGTTTTCTAGCCTAGTTGACAAGGGTTTGTGAAGAATCTAAAATTATGATGAACATACCTATGATGGAATGTAAGCTTGATGGATCAATAAAATTCAAGTTCATGGAAGACAATACTTCAAAACAAGACTTATTGTGGGTGATACAAAAAGGTGACACTATGAATACCCTCTTCATTAAGATGTCAACAGGACAGAGATCAACCAGGTGCCATTGGAGAAATCATATCAGCACCCTCAGGTATGCACTTGTATATATATTATTTGTATCATTGTCATGAGAGAAATTGCAGGAGGAAGGAGCCTTCATGCTGAAGTCATGGATCCAGAGGGATCTAGTGCATCCAGAAGAACAACACACTGGAAGTGAAGACCCCATGTTTGATTGTTGAAATTGTCATTCCTCTAACCCATATTTCTAAAGTTTTCTACATTACAAGTAGGTGTTGTAGCTGTGACAACAATCCTTAAATTGTTTTGATTCTAGAAATCTACTCATTATTCTCCTTTAGGACATATTCTTGTTTTGGTTCCTCTTGTTTTCTTGTTCTAGACAAGTTAACAATAAAGGAAGATGTGTTTCCTTCATAAGCAGCCACTTGACTCAGAGAGAGTCAAAACTATTTGAGAAAGATGAAGAATAGAACTATCATTAAGGAAACCAATGCAATAATGCATGATCATAATCCTTCTATGATTCTATGGGTAGAAGCATGCATGACACAGTATATGGTCAGAACAAGAGTCTTCACCAGACTTTGAAAAACATAAATCCTGAAGAATCCTTCATTGGAGTGAATCCTGAGATTGAAAACTTCAGGATATTTGGGTGCCCAGTGTATTTTCATGTACCCAAAGAGAAGAAGTTGAAGCCAGACCCTTCAGGGAGAAGGATACGTTTATGGGATAACAATGAATCTTCAAAGACATTCCAGATCGACATCCCTGGTCAAAGACAAATTGAGACAAACAAAGATGTTGTCCTTGAAGAAGAGATAGCCTTTTAAAGATCCAGAGAATCTTAGATAGAGATTTAAAATGAGACAATGCCTTCTCCCCCTTCAATAGTTCATAGGGAGACAAACATTATTCCAGCTGATCTAGTTTCTCCAGTTGATATGTTCAGAGATATTGCAGTAGGGAATAAAAGGTCTTCCTAGGCTCATTCCGCGGGAGGCAGAGAAACATAAAATCCTCTCAAGGCACATCTTGAGAGAACACAAATATTTTTCTATATACTCTATAAGGTGAAAAACCATCTAAAAGGTGAGGTTGCTTTGTTCTCTTTTCTCTAGTATGAAAACAATGCAAGTACAAAAGAGAAGGTGCTCTCTATGGAGTTACCTGAGACCCATGGCCTATTAGGATACTACATAACATTAACCCCCTATGTTATTCTCTCTAATTTCCACTTCCTATTTGATCTTCTCTGCTATGGAACAAAATACAATAACATAGAATGAAACCCTTTCTCCTCCTAGTGGCCCAATATTTAACATAACTCGATAGCCACATAGGGGTAGGTATTTGACTTCCTCAACCCTAAATTTTGATAGGGTTTTAGACCTTACAGAATCATCTTTAAATTACATATGTGGCTAGCCCCATATGCGTGAGTAACATGGGATGACATGGCAGCCTCTCGTGCCATGGTGGTCAACATGGTAGGTCAACTTGAAATAAACATGACGTTTTCATATGAGTTCCTATTAACATGATGTTTGCACCATTGGAAAAGTTTTTGATGTCTAGAACAACATCATGAGGTCCTAGTTTTGGTATGAAAGTTTTGACCCAAAATAACTCGTTTGATGCCTCAAAATGGATCTTTAAGGTTTCAAACCCAAATTTTCTAAACAAGAGCCTTCCATTAAAATGGCCCTCCAAATTGATTCCTCCAAATTTTTCCACTCTAAAGGAAACAACATAGATGAAAAATAATATAATGATCCAATCCAAATAAATGCCCAAATAGTAGTGAAGATGTCCCAAATATGTCATCTCAAAGCCTTTGTTCAATTTCTTCGGATATTATGTAGCTTTCATTGTTCCTTGTTATCAATAGATCATATACATATACTACAAGATATACAATAGTTTTTTCAACTTTCTTGACCAAAAACGTTGCATAATGAAGATTGTATTGCTTGAAATTCAATTTCAAAAGATGCATAGTTAACTTTTCATACTAGGCTTGCAGTGTTTGTTTCAGGCCATGTAAGGATTTGATGAGCTTGCATATATTATGTTATTGTCTCTTCATAACAAATCCTTCTAGATGAGACACGAAAACACTCTCTTTCAAGTCTTCAATCAAGAAAGAATCCTTCACATCCATTTGATGAATTTTCCATCCATTCTATGTTGACATGGAAAATAAAGTATGGATGGTAGCCCATTTTTCTATGGGGGGGAATTATCCTCATAATCAACACCTTCTTTCTGTGAAAATCCTTTTTCCATGAACCTTGATTTGTGCTTGTGAAGTGATCCATTTGATTTGTACTTGTTCTTGAATACCCACCTGGAGTGGATTGATTGTTTTCTAAATGGAGGGTCCACCAACTTCCATCTGCTATTTTTGATGAGATCATCATATTCCTTCTGCATGGATTCTTTCCATTCATCATGAGAATTTTCTTATTCAAATAAATTCGGTTCAAGGTTAGTAGACAAATTCAACTCATAATCATATGAAGCATCCATGTCATCTACATAACCTGAGTTTTAATTATTTGCATTAGCTCGATCTTGTATTGAGTAAATTATGGTCTTGTCTTTTCGACCTCAGGCATGAACACTTTTAAGTGTTTTTTTGAGCCATTTTGGTGGATGTTTATGACATGGTATAGGTTTCTTATCTGATTGAGATGGTGTTTAATTCTCATCAAGACTGATCTTTTCAATCCTCTCGATCACTTGATCTAGATGAACTTCAATTTATGATGAAGTGGTTGGAAATTCTTCATGTGGGGGAGATGGTGCTTCAAAAGGATATTCCAAATATTTATCTAAGATAGGGATCCACCATACAATATTTGGATTCTCATCATGGAATTCATGATATGTATTTACACGAGTGAATATGTCTATATGATCAAGTTGTCTCTCAATAGTTTCATAATTCTTGGAGGATTCAAGAAATATTACATCTATGGAAACAAATTTTTTTTTTATTGTCTCAGCGTAAAGACAATATCCCTTGGTGATATTTGACTACCCCAATAAGATGCACTTCTTTCTCCTTACATCAATCTTTCTTCTTTTCTCCTTAGGAATTAAGGCATAGCAGGTGGAATCAAAGACCCTAAGATGCCTCATCGTAAGAATGTGTCCATACCACATTTCATAAGGATACTTGTTTTTAAAAGAATTATATGGAAACATATTTTTCACATAAACATCATATAGAACCACATCAGCCCAAAACATCGATTTAACATTCTTGAAAAACATCATGTAACGAACCATATTTAAGAGTGTCATGTTTATTGTTTCAACTACACTATTCTGTTGAGGATTGTATGGAAATGTGGTTTAATTCTTGATCCCATGTTGGATAAGGTAGATTTAAAATTCATTAGATGCATATTTGTTTCTATTATTAGTGTGAAGAGAGAAAATACAAGACTAAGCTTCATTTTGAATCCATGCATGAGAATTTTTAATATTTTCAAAATATTGTGATTTATATTTTAGTATGTACACCCAATACATCCTGGTGTAATCATCAATAAAATACATGATATATTTATTTCCATTTAATTAATGAATAAACATAGGGCCACACAAATCATGAATCATTTCAAGTTTTCTACATGCTTTTCAAGTAAAATCAGTGTAAAATGGTTGTTTTCCATGCTTTCCAAGGATACAAGCATCACATTGCTTCAATTTCCTAGGAATAGTAGGCAAACTAGAAACACCATTCTTTCTTAAAAAACATATATTGTCGTAATTGCTATGGCCAAATCTAGCGTGACACAAAAGACAAAATGGTATTATGCCTTCACTGCGATAAGAGAGGTAAGAAAAATTATGTGCATGAGTAGATGTTCCTTTCTGCTTCAATAGTATTCCATCTTCAATTTCTCTCATGACACCCATGTTATTAAATACTTCCTTAATTCAAATTTTTCACCGAACATATGAATAGAATGGCCTTGTTGTTATATGTGCACAAGGGACAACAAGTTCCTTCACATCTCAGGAAGATATATCACATCATGGAGAAGAAAATCAGGGAGTCTAGGAAAGTTGAGCATGATGGTTCCGATTCTCGATGATCTATATGTTAATTTCGATATTCCACTATAATAATTTGTCACAACAAATATGAAAAATAAAACTGAAATCTACACTATGAAGGTTAAATTCCTTTGGATTCCATAATATTTAGTTACTGTTTTTTTTCTTATGCGTGAAATAGATAAAATGCAAAAAATATATAATAGTAAAGTAAAATCACACACCACCCACAATATAGCAAAAGCATTTTCTCTGGAAAATGCTTACAGGAGAAAAACCATCTAGAAGGCGAGGTTGCTTTGCTCTATTTTCTCTAGTATAGAAATAATGCAATTGTAAAGGATAAGGAACTCTTTATGGAGTTACCTAAGACTTGTGGTATGTTACGCACACTGCATAACATTAACCCCTTTTGTTATTCTATCTAATTTCCCACTCTCATTTGTTCTTCTCTACTATAGAGAACAATACAATAACATATAATGTAACCCTTTCTCCTCTTAGTGGCCCTATATTTAGCATAGCTGAATAACCAACTAAGGGTAGGTTATTTACTTCCTAAACCTTAAAATGTGATAGGGTTTTGAACCTTCTGTAATATTCTTTAAATTATATATGTGGATATCACCATATGCGTGAGTAATGGGGGTTGATGTGGCATTCTCTTGTACCATAGTGGTCAACACAATAGGTCAACTTTCGGGAGGCACAACTTTTGCATACGAGCTCTGGTTGATGCATAGTCTACACCGTTAGAAATTTCTTGGAGTGTAGAACACTGTCAAGTGGGTGTTTAGAACTTTTGAAAACCAAAACCCCCAAAAAATTCATTTAATACCCCTCAAAATGGCTTCAGAAGGTTTCAAACCCCAATTTTCCAAACTGGGACCTGCCACTAAAATGGCCTTGCAAGTTGATTCCACCAATTTTTTCAACTTTGAAAGGATATAGATAGATTAAAAATAATATAATGATCCATTCCAGATCGCCTGAAGGTTTGAGACTCAATTTGTCTACTAATTACACTACACCATCTACATTGTCATTGAAGTCTTTGTATAATTCTCTTCAGAATTTCATGTGGGATGTTGCACCTGTGTTAAGAACCATGAATCTCTTCAAGATGTATATGAAGTGTTTAAAAAATATTCAGGTGCTCCAATATTTCAATGGGAAACAACATAATGAGAAGATTCAGGTGGTTTACCTTTTGTTGGTTCTTAAGTTTTATCTTTTTCTTCTTTTTTATTATTTTCGTCTTCTTTGATCTTCTCCTATGGAACTCTATATTCATTCACTTCATGTGACCCATTCTTTTGCCAATGAATACAATGGATCTATCACCTTGGTTGTGTCTACCCCTTTCCTTTGAAAATCTTTATTCGAAATCCTTTTTTTCTACCTTCTCCTTTAGAATAATCATGTGGTTGATTCTTACCTTTCTGAGATATACACAAAGTGTTTCCAGTGGAAAGAGCTCCCTTCTTTAAGAAGGATTTCTCACATTATGTAAATTTCTTCCAAATTTTCAAATATGATTGATTTCATTTGACCACTTGCTTGAACAAATTCAAGGTAGTGAGAATATGTAAGGTAGAGGGATTTAAATAAGGTTTTGAGAGGGAATTCTATCTTCGCACCAATGGCATTAATGCCACTCATTAGGGATTTTATCTCAAAAACTAAAGCCATAGGTTCATCATTGTTCAAATCTAGGTTGAAGAGATTCACCATTGATTGTATCAGTTCCATTTCTCTTTTCTTCCCATCGTATAAATCACAACATATGATTTCTAGTCTTTGTCCTTCCATATGACACATTCTATGTTTGATATAGGAATGGTCTTCCTACTACTCTTCAACTTTGATAATTTTTATTTGTATTTTGTAGAAAGTGACTCGACTTATTCTTCATTCAATACTACTACTTTGCAAATGTCATTCCACTGGTAACTGAAGATCAATGATATTTCTATCTTTATGTACCATTCTCTCTAGTTATTTTTACCAGTGAGTACCATGCAAATGATCGAAATTAAATAATGCATCTTTTGCTACCAACAAGGAATGAAAGCAATCCAAGGGGTTATTCTTCAACAACCATAATATTACAAGAAATCCAAGGGTTTATGCTTCAATGTGACCTCCTTCCTCATGGTCAAAGTTACCTTTCCATTACCAATATTGGAGGATAAGAAGAGAAATGTATTTTAAAAAAAAATCGAACAGATTCAATAGATTTACCAACAATACCAAAGAATTTCGATCAATGATACCAATTAAATTCCATCAGCAATACCTAAATGGAGGAACCAATGATACTCTTCACAACTCCAAAATTTTGATGGCATGCCTAGTGGGACACGGACCCACATCGCTTGATTAGAATTCAGATCGATACGTGTGAGTGTTTGAGCCTTGTTGATGTTTAGATATGTTATGGTCCAAACAAAAACCTCACGAGGATATGAATCCCCATGCATTTTTATAGAGGTGGTACTCCTCTTTTGTTGAAAGATATGTATTTAATATATTGAATTAGGGAGAATTCTAAAAAACAAACCCCAAAATCGTATTGCTTAGTTTTATATCGAAATGGATCTTGAAAACCTAATTTGATCTTTATGTGCAACAAGTAATTTCTAAACAATAAAATATTAAAGGAAGGTTTCAATATCATAATATATGTATACACAAAATCATTTATAAAACCTTCTAAATAACATGAAGGTATATGATACATCCATATCTTCACACAAGATATATGACAAAATATTTTTGATCATTTCAAAGAACTTTAAATGATTTTTGGTTCTTTGAAATGATTTTTGTTTTCATAATTGAAAATTTTGATGGGAATACTTCAAAAAATATCACGCTTAGATATCCAAATATTTGAGAAATAATTAAATCAATACCATGTAGTACTCTATGGTTTTTTATTCGTAAAGATATTCAAGAATAAAAAACATCTCAACAAACCAATTGACTAGTGCTTCATAAACAAAGCTTGACAAACTTAAGGACTAAATTTCAATGAATCCAATAGACAATCTTGGATTACATTTGATAGTCACATATATGGTTGTAAATATTCCATGGCCATATAATAAAAGTGTTGGAATAATACAAGAGAAACACTCAAGAAATGAGACTTATGTTCAGTTCAGAAACATGAACAAAAAACCTTGAGAAAGTTGTGTAGAAGAAGGAAAGTTTGGTTGCATGTTGATAGATGGATCCTTCTATTATGATCATTTAATTTGTTGCTTCAAACTCTTTGATGGATCCTTCTCTTGGTTTTTAAAATCTTCTCCTCTAACTTCTTTAGGTAGTTAGGGTTTCTCGTATTGAATTTTCCATACACTTTTCTTATTGAAATATTAACTTCAATTCATGCCTCATTGAAGCCTCATTAATGAATTTGTATCATTCACATTAGTACCTTGAAGTGGGCCCTTTTTTTTCTTTAACAAATATTTTTAAATTAACTTTTATTTTGATACTATATTTTAATTTTCTTGGCACTATATTTGACCTTTAAACCATGTAAACCATTTCATATGCAATCTTCATCATCTCATCTTTCAAATGAGTCCTCCTAACTGATATTTCGATTTCTAGATTTCAAGATATAAGATCGTGAAGTCGTGGTACCGAGAAAATATATGAACAAAGAATGAAAATGTAGTTGATTGTTCTTTCAATATCTGAGAGAATAATGACCAATTTCAACTCTTGAAACATGTTCCATAGTATATCTTGTAAAACTGACTTTCCAACGAGGTATAGTTTTCCTAGTTTGTTGAAGACTAACTCCTAGACATCAAGATACAACCTCCAAAATTTGTTTCTCATCAACCATTCATCTAACTCACGGGTTAATCTTATCCCTTCATTCAAATTCGAATTTTTCATTCAAAATTCATCTTTTCCTTAATTATAAATATCACACATGCATTTGTGGTGTTGAAACATTGGCGTTTATAATTCAAAGTTCTTCTTTAATATTAACGTGAAGTAAAAGAGTTTGGGGAAGTCGTGCCTTAGCTTATCTCTTAGTGAGTTAGAAAAATATATATATCGATAATATTTTGGTTTCCCAATCACTACCCAGTCATCACCCAGTCAACCCGTAGATGTCTGAAACGTCCACTTAGTCAGGGTTTTTCATAATCCATGCCACAAAACAGTCGACAAATGGTTTGAATAACCAAAAGAGAGAGGTTTTTCAAGAGAGGCATGCCAAACTAAAACACAAACTAGAATGATGAAGATGGAATAGAAGAGGAACAAAGGATCCACCAGAAAATGCAAAAGGATTGGTAGGCAGAGAGGAGGCGTTTTCTGTTCGCAAGAGGAAAGTAAATGCCAAGGAATCAAATCATAGAGTTATCTTGATCTCTGATCGCACTATGAGGTCATGTATGGCGAAAAATGTAACTCCACATATGTGTAATTGCATTAACATGAAACTCAATAAATATACAAACAATGACTATTGGTCGTCCCTCTTTCTATGACTTACAACTCTTGTATATACAGTTTATGTTACAAATAATAGAATCTCATGGATTACGTGTGGTTGTTTTAGATGTGGTGAGATGTGTTTGATGGTAGGTTTTCTTACCTTTCTAAACAAACAAGAAATATTCTAAATATAATTAGAAATTAAGTTAATAGATTCATATACAAGATATGTTTTTTCTTACAATGAAGTTTTAATTGATACAATGAAATTGATCCCACATTATATCATTGATGAGGTAGGCATGTTATCATTGCAAGGTACCTATTTTAAGTAATAAGTTGAGCACAATTACATATATAATGAGATATGCTTATTTGTATATGATATATACTTTTTTTTTGATATAATATATAGGGTACAATTAATATGAAAACATATCATTTTAATAGACACTTTATAAAATATGACTTTATTATATCATATAAACCTTATACTCTAACATCTCCTCCTCTATAAACCTTATACTCTAACACCCCTTCCCCTTAAGGCTTATAGTACAATTAAATTACTAGCTAAAACATTATTCAAATATTTCTTTTCCACTAATTTACTGAAGTCAAACAATCATGGGGTCTTAACTTACTGAACCTATGACATAGCATGTGCAATAATCCTAATTTCACTAAATATTGATAAATACCTAACAAAATGTTTTTTTTTGACCCCCCCTCCCAATACATCTTTTCAATAAAAAAACACATTTTCTACTGGATACCCCTTTTATACCCACAATACCACCCAATAAATGCCTTGATATCTACATCTCACCCCCCTAACACCTACAATATATTAACTCTTTTTTTAACAATTTTAATATCCCCTTTATAAATGAATGTGATAAGATATTGGTGAAGAAGGTGAAGCATCCATGCAAACACTACTTGAAAGAGAGACTACTCCATCAAGTTGCCTTACAACCCTTGTGAAGATGTATGTCTCAAGTTAAATTCTTGAGTTCCTAAATTCCACCTCCCTAAACTCCCAAATCAAGAATCTTTTAAATTAAATCACTACACAACAAGAAGCATGATAATCTCATTATTGAGTGATACTCCCAAACCACTAGAAATCAATCCAAATTAAGCATCACTTACACTTGATCCCTTTGTGGTGTACAAAATAAGAGTATTTTAAACCACTTTTAAACCATGAAAAAGTCATATTTTTTTATTGTCCTTTATTGTGATCATGCACAATGTAAAGATATCTCTGCTACTCAAAAAAAAAAAATGTCTATACAATATTTAACATCAAATATCATTATAAAAATATATCCATATGCCAAGTCTCCTCCTAAAAATAAAATCAGGTTACAATAATTTGTGTTCCAGTTTAAATTTGTCACCCTCTAAATTTGGGAATTAAAGAAATTTGCATATATATGCTTGTGTTCTTCTTCTCAACTAACATTGTGTCTATAAGCATCAATTTTAGATTTGGAAAATAAGATTTTTATCTATCGATTGCATGTTGGTTCTTCTTACTAAGTCACATAGTTTAATCGCTGGAAAAATATATGTGCTTGCATCTCCATTAGATAAATTTCCTTTGTATGCATTTTTTTTATTTCTGCATAGATCTCCTCGTGTGGATTTGGTGGATTTGGTAAGCTGCTTCTGGCTGAGGACTCTCTGGCAGTACATACGACTGCTCCTCTTAAAGTAACATAATAGGTATAGCTACTCTTGATAAGATCATATTAATTCTCAGAAAACGTGGACTGTGTTGTATCTTTGTCTGAATCACCAAACATCAAGGAATCTGATCGATTTTTTTTTTCGTTTATGCAGAATGTTTTCATATGTTAACTACATTTAATAACCATATATGTCGCTCAATAATAGCGAGCTTAAGTATGTTTTGGTCCCTGCCTAAATCACCAACTATAGCTTATATTAAACGTTTAAATTTAAACTGAAAACTGACATGTTCTGTGGGGTTGGAAGGATTTCTATGGACAGGTTCTATCTCAGGACATTTTTTATGGATTCTTCCTAACATTCTCAAAGCCACACTTCGAGTTTTGATCGCATTCCATTGCAGCTAAAAATTAAAAATTAAATGAGGTAGATACAAAATATTTCTGATTATATACTTAATGAAGCACGGAATGTCCAAATACATTCCATTGCAGCCAAAATTTAAATGAGGTTGATGCAAAATGTTTCTGATTATTTTCTTGCTATTTAATACTTAATGAAGCACGGAATGTTCAGACACGTCAGCAAGTGTGAGTAATATCCACATGTATTATTCTTTCTATTAAATACACTACATTTATAGCGCAACAGCAAATATCAAACGAGTTGTCGATTTAATTCTTCCTTCATATTAATGGTTGTACGTTGTCCTGCGTTTTGGAATCAATACAAAGAAGTACAACGAATTATTTATGCCCATAGGGCTATACCTATTGGAATGGATATATTTAATATGTTTTTTATAGACAAAATTAAAAGACTAAAATATTCTTAGTCGTTTAAGATTTATTGAATTATATTAAAAAATTATTGACTTGTTAGTGGGCTCCCACTTCTGACCTAACTAGCTTATTTTCACATCGCACAATTAATGATCTTTTAATCTTAAATTCTAATCTGATAGTTATACATTGAAGATGCTGGTATATTCTTAGTCATCCTCCAAAATCAATGGATCAGATTTATTGTTCATAACTTCTTTGCATTTATAAATGCATTGGTTACCCTATTTACTTTTTAACATTTACCTAATCATATTAAGAAATTACTGTAACATCATATGATTACCACATTTAAATGATTAACTTTTGGAATTTTTCAAAGTTTAATTATCTGACTCAGTTAGAATTTCATTATCTGACTGGGTTTTATTTTAAAATGAAATTTTTTTATCGACCGTAACTCTTTAGGCGTTCACTAGCCGCGAGTTAACGGCTGTGCTAGTTAACAAATATTAGTTAACAAATATTAAGATATTGACACAAAGTGATATGGACAGAAGTAGAGCCCATTACGAATTCGGATTCCAGGTTTATCTTGGTGTTTCACCTTTCTGCCCACAAACGCTTGACTTTTGTTGCTTGGCCGCCTTTTTGTGGCGTTCGGCCTTTCTGTCGCGTTCCACCTTGCTGGGCCGCCTTTATGTGGAATGTGTCGATGATTCCATTGATTGATTGAAGCTTGCCAGTGGTAATGGCAACGGCTGGTGGAATAAGGTAATGATTTAAAAATTGCATTTAGTGGTATCTTCATTGCACCATGAAAACTTGTGAGAAAATTTGTAATGAATTTGTTCTATAATCAATTTTAGTTTTCTTTCAGCTATTTCATATAATCGTCAGTGAATTAATGTCTGTGCAAAATACAGTGAATTAATGTCTGTACAAAACACAGAAAGTAAACATGTTGCTAAATCATGTAAAGGCTAAAAAAAGAGTATTAGGGTTTTTTTCTTAAATTTTTTCTTCCGTAAATTCAATCTTCTGAATTCAACAATGTGTTATCTAGGTTAGAACATTATCCCCTTTAGAGAAATTAAATATTGATTATTTAAGAAAAAATAAATATATATATAAATAAATTAACATATCATCTTTTACCTAAGAATATTTTCTCACGGGCTTGACCAAGCATGTGATCTAAAACTGATTGATGTGAGCTTGTGTACACTCCTTTCTTTGTTTTTGTTTTTATTGACTGCTCTTTGCTGGAACTGCAAATTTATGTAATTTTCAACTTATATTATATATGATAGGCCAAATTCTCGAAACAGATAAAAGGAAGTATCCATATATTTGAAAAGATACAGTTAAACAGAATTGACAGTGTATATGATAGGCCAAATTCTCGAAACAGATAAAAGGAAGTATCCATATATTTGAAAAGATACAGTTAAACAGAATTGACAGTGCAAAGTAGTTAGGGTTAAAATATAAAATAAAATAATATTTTATTTATATTAAGAAATTATTTGTGGAAGAGAAAAATGGTTGTATATCCAAAAAGAAAAAATTTAAGGGAAAACTGGTGGTATATCAATCACTAAGAAATATTTATATTTACAATAACAAATAATCTATAGAAGTGATAAATGGTTGTATATCAAGAAATAATCTCTCTAACATAAAAGTGGTTGTATATCAACCTCTTGGTTGTTTGGATTATTTGCTATTTATTAATAATTAGAAGACAAAAATATACTACTGTGCAATTATTTTTATCATTAAAATAATTACTAATCTCTCTAAGATTAAAGTGGCTGTATATCAACCTCTTGGTTTGGACAATTTGCTATTCATTAATAATCAAAAGAGAAAAATATACTATATAAAATTTATGATTTTAATGTTTACCCAACTAACTTACCCTAACTAACTGTAACAATTTTTTGATTTAAAAAAATTAAACAATGTTCAATATAATTTTGAAGTTGGGTACCTCTAACTAATTCTCTATCCAATTCTCCATGTATTTTAAGAATTAGAATACTAAGATGTATTAGTAATCCAAATATTTTGAATTAATTCTCTAATCAATTCTTACAACTCATATAGTTTGTTTCCATGAAATGAAAATCGGATGTATTTTGAAGGCTTTAATTAGTATGGTAATTTTGAATTCCATTGCCTCTAATATTCAAATTAAATTTTTGATATTATTTTAAACTTAGTTATGATATTTATATATCAAAACTATAAACTTAATTAAATCTCATAAATCAGGCATAGTTGTTGTAGTTATATACACAGACTACACATATGGATGAATATTTTATTTATATAAAAGCAGACTATAAATAATAAATATAATAAATAATAACATTTTGAGATTCCATACAAAGAAATACAACGAATTAATTATATAATCTCGATGAATAATTTATTATATATAAAAACAAAGATTAAAGATTAAATAATAAATATGGTAAATAATTTTATATAATATATATTTAAATATATATGAAGTATACCCACTACAGGTTTGGAGGTTTGAATAATTTATTATATATAAAAAAAACATTTAAATAATAAATATGGTAAATACTTTTATATAATATATATTGAAATATATATAAGTACAATGAATTAATTATATATACCCAATATATATATGATATGGATGAATAATTTATTATATATAAAAAACAAATTTTAAATAATAAATATCATAAATAATTTTATATAATATAAATTGAAATATATATCATTTGACTTTGAAATAAATTCAAAATTCATCAATAATATAATATAAATTTCTTTTTTTTTAATTTGATTAAATTAGCAATTAAAAGTCATAAGGTTCATTCAGCTGGTATCATTGATGATGATGATGATGATGATGATTAACGTCCACTAAGACCTGAAGTGATTCTTTAGAATTTTGTTTCTAAGCTCGAAAAGCATTAAGAGAAGCTTTCCAAGATCACCATACTTTTATTGAGTTAAGAGGTTAGGAAGGTTGGT
>SNQJ01S0073460.1:0-10055 GCA_010110895.2 Picea sitchensis | reverse complement strand
GATGCAAAATAAAAAAAGAATTTAATTAATTAATATCACCAAATGATTTTATGAAAATGAGAAACCAACCAAAATATTATTTGATGAAGTATTGAACACATTATTCAAAATAGTCAAACTTGCTAATGAGCGAAAGAAAGAACACATAATCATAATTCAAATGAAAGTAAACAGTTGATAAAAAATAACGTTTTTGTTAAATTGAGATTTTTATGCTTGCTTCTAAATTTTGACATATACTCTTGTAATGAATGTTTCATACTATAGTGAATGTCTTAAGTTTATCTCAAATCAAGCCAAGGTATGGAACTATTTGAAAAGGTTGATTCTGTAGCTCATTATAATTATCAAGATTCTAATGGGAGCCCTTTAAATTTTGTAAACAATTAGGGGGAGTTGTTGGGTCCCAACAAATGGTGACTTACTGGGTGAAGCATTTATCTTTGATCTGGTAAGATTTCATCTCAAAAAGAAAAGAATAATACTGATAAAAGGATTTAAGCTCCCTAAAATAAATTCACTCTGAGACCATATGGTATTAAGATAAGCTCAATGTTATAACCAGACAATAGAATTTTCTTTGCAAGGGATTATAACCTGAAATAATGTCTTAATCAAAGAGTCATGATGTTTATAAAAGAACTTCAATACCGTTGACAGAGCCACTACTGCCAGCAGGCATCCATAGCCTTTACAGGGATATCATTTAACCCACTCAAATTCTTTAATCCCATACAATAGTTGTATCAATATGATGTATACTTCCATAAAAGTTAATTTAAAAACATATACCTGCTACCTCTCGACCCAACATTGCTTCGTTGCCGACAGGCCTGTTCAGTACTGCGACGAAGTTGTCTTGGTATCATGTGTGCATTTACCTACTACCAGTGAGTCTATTCAGTACCTCGACGGGTTTACACACACTTCCCACTGATGCAATGTACCCCCGACCCTCAGGCCAGAGTCCACTATAAAATTGTTCTTCCTTCGCTGAGCCAAAATAGCTCTTCGGGCTCCTGCTCAAAAATCCATAAACAAATTCGATCCACAGGTCCTTCTCCTCCAAATGGCCTCCAATATATGACCACGAACTTTTCACTAAAAGTAATTTTGGGTTTTGGGACTTCCTGAGTCCTGATGTTTAGAGCCTCTGCCTTCTCGATCCTCTGAATGCCGAAATGCCGAAATGGCAAAATTTCGGCCTGTGCGACCACCTACCCCGTGACCACGTGCCTCTTTCAGAACTTTGGGTTTTCCAATGCCGAAATTCCCCTATTCCTTTCCTTTGGGATTCCCGAAATCCTGAACCCCAAATCTCCAAAGTGCCACTCCCCGGCTTTCTCCTCCAAGGATTAATTTTCCTCGGCTCTTCACGTTTTGTGACTTCGGGAACTCCGATGTCAAGTATTCCACTTCCTGTCTCTAGGATCCCCGAAATGCAAAATTCTGAAATTCCAATACTGGTGCGACCACAACCTCACTCTTCTTTATGTCATACTTCGCGACTTCAAAGTTTTCATTCCCAAAATCTCAGATTCCTTGTCTCTAGGAGTTCCGTATTCCCGATCTCCGATATGCCGAAATGTCGAAATTCTATCGCGTCCTTTCAACACCTTCAGGATTTCGCATTTTGTGATCCCGTGATGCAAGGTTCTCCCAATCCCTGCTCCTTGGACTTCTCGGTATCCGAAATACTGATGCTATCTTCCTTCTAGGGACTTCCCCGAAACCTCAACTGTGTGCTCCTTTCTCAAAATTTCAGGATTTGCGATTTCACAAATCCTCCACAACAAATGTTTCTCCTTCGACTTCTCGGTAGTCGAATCCCTGATGTGCCGAAATGCGAATTATCGGTGGGATTCCAGATGTCCACCACACTTCCTCCTACAAATGTATGACCACGATCCTCTCACTATTTCGGGACTTTCACTATGAAGTTCCCCTATCTCTTGTCATCGGGATTCCCGAAATGTCGAATGCCGAAACTCTGAAATCCTGAATGCCTCTGCCATTTCGGGATTTTCATGAGCCTTTGCTTAGCTCATGTGTGAGATTAACTCATGCACACCTTCTCCGATATCTGACGATGGTCAGCGATCTGTGCAAGATCTAATGGCTTAGATCTTCCTCTCCTGTGCACTCTCCTTCTGCCGCTAGCTAGACGTAACCCTGCAACAATCCAGATCTCCTCTTTGGCCTAATCCGACGGCAGTTGTGATCCCTCTTGTGAGCTTTTATTTCTTCCTAAACCTTGGAAGAGTTCAACTTATCAAAGACCTCAACCTTTTCTCCTTTTGCTATGAAGCCCGTGACTTCGGCTTATGTTGACGTTCTTTGTAAATGCTTTCTCTCCTGAGCTTTGTCGACCTCAACTCTCTGAAGGGTATTCTTTCAGCCTCTACGATTACTTGCAGGGCTCTTTGCATGAAAGAACTCTCCCACCTGATCTTTATTCTCTTTGAATCCTTGAAGGATTCTTCGGCCTCTGTTCTCCTTGCAGGTCTCTGTCCCTCCTAGACTTTTCTTACTCTGAACCCGTGAACGGATTCATGACTCCTACACTCCTTGCAGAGTATCTACACGCATGAAGGTGCTATCTATCTTGAGCTTGTCAGCTGCTCATACCTCTAAGGGACTTCACCATTTTTCCTTCTCCCTCAGATGGAGAATCTGATGCCCTCTTAGTAGTCTCTTGCTCCAACAAATCCTTGCTGAGTCTATAGGGTGTTCAACAACCCTGTGAATATTCTCTCCTCGACTCTTCTCTATCCCAGAACTCAAAAGATTTATCTCCTGTGCTCTATATGCACATCCACTCAATGCCCTCCTGGCAAAGTTTCTCGTCACAAAATCCCACAGTGATTTTATTTCCCTTAATGAACTCAAACCAGAGTTTTGTTGTGCGCTCTAGCACCTGCTCAATGCCCTCCTGGCAGAGCTTCCAGAATCCTCAGTGATTTTGATCCCTCATTGAACTCAGAATGGAGTTCTCCTCTACACTCTATGCCTGTGCTCAATTCCATCCTGGTAGAGCTCTACAAAACTCCTCATAGATTTTGTCTTCTTCTGAACTCGAACAAGAGTTCTTCTCCTAAATGCAACCCATGCATCTGCTCAATGCCCTCCTAGCAGAGCTCTATGAAACTCCTCAAAGATTATGTCTTCTTCTGTGTCTTTCCTCTTCACAGTCCTATCTCCAAGGTGTTCATCAACCTTGAGATCTTTCCTTGAGTTTAAGACTTTAGCTGGTGCACCCTCCTGGCACGTCCTTGTCCAAATTCTACAGAATTGGAAATGCACTCTATGCACTGGCTCTCAGAACCTGTAGTGTTCTGTCACGCCCTCTTGGCATGAGACCAAAAAGAACCCCAAACCTGAAATCAAAGAACTCAACAGATAGTAGAACCTATATTTCCCTACAATGAACACTTACACACATCTACAACATATAATTAACACATGAAATCATTCACACAACACAGAACGACATGCAAGAAAAACTGTAGTTTTGTATTAATGTAAAATGCCTCATTTACAAAGTGTTCTTGAGATTAGAATTTGACAGAGTCTCGGCTCCTTCTATCCTCTCTATCTTCTCTAATTGACTCTACTCAACTCGACTTGACTCGACTCTTTCTACCTCTACAAATACAAAATATCTTTTACATGAGGGTTCTCTTTCATCTATTCCCTCCAAGCTACCTACCCTATTCAATTTCATTGAATTTCCAATTTAATGGTTGTCTATTCCAGATCGGAGCTAGATCTCATCCTTACAACCATTAAAGTCTATCTACATCTAAATCCTATGTATAGGCACGACCTTTTGGCTCTAACAGCCTTACAAACATTAAATGTGCTTGATTCAAATTCAAAATTTGAATATGAGAGGGTTGCGCCTCTCTTCCTCATTGAATGTGTGTGCTGAGTGGGTTGGTTGGCTGGCGCATGACTGGCTTGGGATTGATTCTCCTGCATCATACTCCTCTCTTGCGAAAATTCATGAGTTCCTTCTCATGAGCTCTCCACCTTGGTTGTTGAAATCCTCCTGGATCCCAAACAACTCTTTGGAGTTGTCTCCCTCCTGCTCCATCTCTCTGTTGTTGTTGTTTTTGTTTCTTTGTTGCTGATGTTGTCTCCCTTCTGATAAAATTCTCATCACTCACAGTCTCTTGTGATGAATTCAACATCAGCTTCCTGATCTCATCGATCACTTCATCTAGCTGTTGTCCTGGTTGGCTCTGTTCATGCAGTCTCCTCTGCTGCAATTTATTTCTGCAGATGGGCAGATCACCATGATCTCCCATGCTATCCTCTTCATCCTCTATGGAACTAAGTGTCCACTCTGTTGCAAAGTTCATCTTTGCAGTTATATCACTGAGTTGTTGCTCAACTTCTTCATCTGACAGTGCTTCTACTGCCATTCCTCTTGCTAGTATGTGTCTAGCTTCTTCCAGTTGCTCCTTAGCCTGGAAATATCCTCCATCAGTTTCCAACCTCATCTGTTGGATGTGCATGCTATGCATCTCTACCCTTCTCTCCAGGGTTTCAATTTTCTCACACAGATCAACAAATATCATGCTATCTGCCTCTTCTTCTTTTTCTTCTGCAAGCTTCAATGCTTCATTCTTTTCAGCTTCCTGGCTGAAAATATTAAGCCATTCCTTAGAATGTTCATCTTCTTCCTCTGCTTGGGAAGACTCTAACATATTTTCCAATGCTTCTTCTTCCTTGACAGTTAATTTTGGCTATCGTTCTGTTATTGTTGCTTCATCGGCAACACAAACTTTTTCCTCCCCAGGGTGATGTGGCAGGAATATTTGAATTCCTCTAATGATCAGAGAATAATTTTGATCCTCCTTCTGTGTCAGTTGTACTTGCTGATATGAACTCAGTTATGAGCTCATCTGATCTCCCCTGCCCTCCTGGAAATATGGGATTTATCTGCTTCCCTCCTGGTAGTCTATGAGATCCTCAAATCCCATCTCATTGCCCTCCTGGCAATATGAAATTCCCCTGTTGTCCTCTTGACAGTCTATGAGATCCTGCAGCAACCTCATCTCATTGCCCTCTTGGAAATTGGGAACTCCAGTTCTACCCTCTTGGCAGTCTCTGAGATCTTCTAGTGATCTCTTCTCCTCATTATCACTGAGATTTCTCCCCACCTCTGGTTCACATACCTTAACCATCTCCTCTAGTCCACTAAGGTTTTCATCATGCCTCAACCATCCCTTTAATAGCCTATGCTTTCTTCTAAACACCAACTCCCTAACTGGCCATTTTACCTTCATCTTCATGGGCCATTCATACACCCATATCGAATTTGAATCCAGTTGCACCCACAGTGCAAGCTCATCCATCCTTTCCCTGATCTCGACAAGTTCTTTATCCCTTGCAACGTTCTCCTGCTACTAGAGGTTCTTCTTCCCACCGTGTGCATGACCTTTAGTAGCCATTATGCCTGCTATCTATCTACCCTCCTAACAAATCTGTTGTCACACAGCAACTCTGAGTGCTTCCAGCCTTCCTTTACAGTCAACCTGACTTCCTTTTGACTGTTGCACACCTGCAACAATCTCTACAGAGTTCTTCAACACTCTGTCTTCTCCTACCTGTCTCTACAAGTCGCCTCTAATACCAAACTAATGTGTATCAGAGTGGTTTTTTCTCTCTCTTCCCGCCTCCTTCTGTCTGCAATGTAAAAACAGATTCAAGCTCTAATACCATAACTGACGCAATGTGTATCAGAGTATTTCCTTTATCTACTCTGCCTCCCTCTGCCTACAATATATTGACAGAGAATCAAGCTCTGATACCACAATTGATGCAGTGTGTATCTGAGTATTTAGTTTGTCTACTCTACCTCCCTCTGCTTGCAATATACCGACAGAGAATTAAGATCTGATACCAAAATTGATGCAGTGTACCCCCGACCCTCAGGGCAGAGTCCACTACAGGATCATTCTTCCTTCGCTGAGATGAAATATCTCTTCGGGCTCNCCTGCCTAGAAACCCATAAACAAATTTGATCCACATGTCCTTCTCCTCCAAACGACCTCCAAGATATGACCGTGACCTTTTCCCCAAAAGTAATTTTGGGTTTTGGGACTTCCTGAATCCTGATGTTGAGAGCCTTTTCCTTCTCGATCCTCTGAATGTCGAAATGCTGAAATGGCGAAATTTCGGCCTATGCGACCACCTACCCCATGACCACATGGCTCTTTCGGAACTTCAGGGTTTGCAACGTCAAAATTCCCCTGTTCCTTGCCTTCGGTATTCCCAAAATCCTGGACCCCCAATCTCCGAAGATCCACTCCCTGAATTTCTCCTCCAAGGATTAATTTTCCCTGGCTCTTCGCGTTTTGCGACTTTTGGACCTCCAATGTCAAGTATCCCACTTCCTGTCTGTAGGATCCCCGAAATGTCGAATTCCGAAATTCTGATACCGGTGTGACTACAGACTCACTCTCCTTTATGTCATATTTCACGACTTCATAGTTTTCATTCCCGAAATCCCGGATTCCTTGTCTCCAAGAGTTCTGAATTCCCGATCTCCGATATGACGAAATGTCAGACTTCTATCGCGTCCTTTCAACACCTTCGAGATTTTTCATTTCACGATCCCTCGATGCAAGGTTCTCTCGGTCCCTGCTCCTTGGACTTCCCGGTATCCAAATTATCGATGTCACCTTCCTTTCGTGAATTTCCCTGAAACCTCAACTACGTGCTCCTTTCTCAGAATTTCGGGATTTGCGGTTTCACGAATCCCCTGCAACAAATGTTGCTCCTTCAACTTCCCGGTAGTCGAATCCCTGATGTGCTGAAATGCAAATTCTCGGTGGGATTCTGGATGTCCGCCATGCATCCTCCTACAAACATATGGCCACGATCCTCTCACTGTTTCAAGACTTTCACTGTGAAGTGCCCCGATCTCTTGTCATCGGGATTCCCGAAATGTCGAATCCTGAATATCTGAAATCCAAAATGCCTTTGTCATTTTGGGATTTTGATGAGCCTCTACTCAGCTCATGTGAGAGCTTAACTCATGCACACCTTCTCCCATATCTGACGATGGTCGGTGATCTGTGCAAGATTTGACGACTCAAATCTTCTTCTCCTTCTTCCGCTACCTAGACGTAACCTTGTAATGGTCCAACTCTCCTCTTCGTCCTGATCTGACGATAGCTGTGCTCCCTCTTGTGAGCTTCTATTTCTTCCTAAACCTTGGAAGAATTCAACTTTTCAAACACCTCATCCTTTTCTCCTATTGCTACGAAGCCTGTGACTTCGGCTTATTCCAGAGGTTCTTCTTTCAGCCTCTGCGATTACTTGTAGGGCTCTGTGCATGAAAACACTCTCCCTCCTAAGCTTTATTCTCTTTGAATCCTCGAAGGATTCTTCGAGCTCTGTGCTCCTTGTAGGTCTCTGTCCCTCCTGGACTTTGCTTACTCTAAACCCATGAAGGGATTCCTGACTCCTACACTCCTTGAAGAGTCTCTATAGGCATGAAGGTGATATCTATCCTAAGCTTGTCTACTGCTCATACCTGTAAGGGACTTCACCCTGTTTTATTCTCCCTCAGATGGAGAATCCAATTCCCTCTTGGAAGTCTCTTGATCAAGAAACTCCTTGTTGAGTCTATAGGGTGTTCAACAACCCTGTGAAGATCCTCTCTTGGAATCTTCTCTTTCCCATAACTCAAAAGACTTCTCTCCTATGCTCTATTTGCACATCCACTCCATTCCCTCCTAGCAGAGTTTCTCAAAGAATCCCACAGTGATTCTATTTCCCTTAATGAACTCAAACCAGAGTTTTGTTGTGCACTCTAGCACTTGCTCAATGCCCTCTTGGCAGAGCTTCCAGAATCCTCAGTGATTTTGATCCCTCATTGATCTTAGAATGGACTTCTCCTCTGCACTTTGTGCCTATGTTCAATTCCCTCCTGGCAGAGCTCTAAAAAACTCCTCAAAGATTTTGTCTTCTTCTGAACTCGAACCAGAGTTCTTCTCCTTAATGAAACCCATGCATCTGCTCAATGCCCTCCTGGCAGAGCTCTGTAGAACTCCTCAGAGATTTTGTCTTCTTCTGTGCCTTTCCTCTGCACAGTCATGTCTCCAAGGTGTTCAACAACCTTGATATATTTCCCTGAGTTTAAGACTTTAGCTGGTGCGCCCTCCTAGCACGTCCTTGTCCAAATTCCACAGAATTGGAAATGCACTCTATGCACTGGCTCTCAGAACCCACAGTGTTCTGTCACACCCTCTTGGCATGAGACCACAAATAACCCCAAACCTGAAATCAAAGAACTCAATAGATAGTAGAACCTATCTGTCCCTGCAATGCACACTTATACACATCTACAACATATAATGAACACATGAAAGCATTCACACAACACAGAATGACATGCAGGAAAAACTGTTGTTTTGTATTAATGTAAAATGCCTCATTTACAAAGTGTTCTTGAGCTCAGACTCTGACAGTGTTGAAAATTCAACAAGAAATATGTGTCTAATTTATTTTTCCCTTAATTAAATTAGACAATAAATATTAATCTATTATCTCATTCATAACTGAGTGATTTGGAATTGTAACAAAATTACAAGTGTAGTTAAGTGATTTAAGCTTAGTTGTACTAGTGAGAGTTCAGTGAATTAATTATTTATTAATTCACAATCAGTGAACTCACATGCAACTAAAGATTCACCATGGTTAACCACATGCATGTCAGGTCCAATGGACATCCAGTTGAGATAACAAGTGAAAGGGACAGTTTGGCTAACAGTTGTGATTTGTTCACACATGCATTGGATATGCTTATGAGCATGTGCAAACTAGGAAATTGTATGACTCGATTCATTGTAAGAATTCAGATTGTAGAGTTTGTGCAGAGGAGGAAGGTTGTCTGGACATAGGAATTGGCACATGTATTTGCTAATTTGTGTATGACAATGTGGGATGATTGTATTGTACTGAGAGCTCTTGGATTAGAGTTTTGTGTGAGATTGTTTCATGATTCGTGATATACATAATATATGATAGTGGGGTTTTTAGCTTTACGCTTTCTCGGTAAAACTTATGTGTTGTGTGTTATTGATATTTCACTTTGTGAATTGTGGTTGTGATCATGGTTTAATTGATTTTGCAATAATAATAGTAAAGTGATTTTGTATTTAACAAGTGGCAGAAACTGTTAGATCAGGAGAATCGCAGGAATACATTAATTTGTATCGAAATTTCTACATGGTATCAGAGCCATGGAGGCCACGGAGCTACGAAAGTGAGGTGAGAACATAATTGCATTCTCGCAGGTCCCGTCTCTAGAAAGATCTGAATTCTAGTATTGAAAACTTCCAGTGTTTTCAAGAACAGTAATTCTCACACCCTGGACAAAGGCAGGGTGCGAACTTCATTGGCATTCTCATAGGAAAATACACTAGCAGAGTGTGAACTTCCCTCACCCTAATAGTGGAGCAGGGTGTGAACTTCTTGAGCATTATCACAGGCTATATTTGAGCAGGGCGCGAACTTCCCAGGCAAGTTCACAGGCTACACACAGGTAGGGTGCGAACTTCCCTCAGGTTTCTCTCAGGTGGGGTGCGAACCTCCTAGGGAAAGAGGAGTTGAGTTTTGGGTTGGATAACATTTGAATTTGCAAGATTTTCTTTGAATTTGCAAGATCAAAATGTCTTTCAATGGATTGAGGTTGGATTATGCACTCGAGGGCATCTCTAACTACATTTCTTGGAAGGAAAGGATGGAGGCAATGCTCGAAGACAATGGCTTGAAGGGTTACATTGATACAGATGTTCCTAAGCCGGATGCAACAGATACTGCAAATCTTGATGCATGGAAAAAGAAAGTGGTGAAGGCGAGGAGGATTCTGTTGGAGGGAGTACGAGACCACATTGTCTCAAGTCTCCATGGGAAAGCCACACCATATGCAATGTTGAAGGTTTTGACAGATCTGTTCCAAAATAGTAACGACCATAGGAAATTGGCGCTCAAAGATAAACTCAGGAATATCAAGATGGAGAAAGATGAAACCATTC
>SNQJ01S0073459.1:53060-65122 GCA_010110895.2 Picea sitchensis | reverse complement strand
CACCGGTGCTTTGTATTTAAGAAGCACATCGGTTACAACGATTTTATTTTATTTTTTGTTGAAAATTATGTGATTTATTTATAAAATATATTCAATAATAACTATATTGAATGGTACAGGTTGTATATTGATAAAAATATGAGTCATAAGAGTTCAAATAAGAAAATTTATGGTCTACACAATGATGGCACATCCCGAAAGAAAGAAAGAAAAAAAAAAGGGGGTTCTCTGTAAATTCTATACAAAATTAACAAGGTTGAAATATATGTAAGTTTAAATAATATGCATTGGTTAGTGTGTGTCATGCAGGGAGAAAAAATGAGGAAGCTCGATAATATATTTCTGATCAAAGTGTAGAAGAGAGTGAAAGCTTGATGGAAAAATTTCTGAGGGATGAATCAGTATGAAAAAATATTGTTCAATATGATTTTTTTTTTTAGAATTTTCATTAAAAATATACTTATGAATAATATATGACATGTTTCAAACAATATATTTATTCACATATGTTTAATGTTCTATAGGAACCAACAACGAGGGGACAAAATATCATCCTAACAAAACAAAATTAATTAATATAGAAGATGTAAATGATGATGAATTGGTCCTTAGCTCATATGGAGTGGTGTTGGAGATTAATCCAAGGGGTTTTGTTTTTTACAGAACTACGAGGGATATAATATAATGAACATATAGATGTACTTTCCACTTACAATATAAAAATTAATCCAATGATTTGAAGCATTGGGTTATATCTGAACTACAAGAAGCATTTCTAGAGAAATGGTCAATGAGATCTGTCAGACTTGCAATAGTAAAAACATACAACAACAAAATATAATCATTCAAAAAATAATATTTTTAAGAACACTTTTTTAGAATATATATATATATATATATTACAAACTATTCATTTATTAATATATCAATTTTGTCATATTTAGTTTTCATATATCAATATAAAAAAACTTTATTGTCATGTTATTTTTTCAAGAAAATTATGAAAATCCTAGAGGACCAACGAGCTAATATCTGAAATATGCTAGTATGAATGTCGAAAAAGGTGTACAAGGAGATGGTCAAATAAATGGACATAATTGCATCGTAGGAGGAGTCATCTCAACAACAATGTGCTTCAAATGTATGTAATCATTGAATTTGTCTATTAGGTACAAAAAATTAATTTAACATTAAATATTAATTTTTAAATATTCTCTTACAGAAAAAAAAATAAAAAAATGGAACTCATTCTACACATAAAACTAGATGAAAAGGAAGAAAAGGATTGATAGCAAAGTTTGTGAGTAATTGTTATTTCCTTATAACAAATTAAGGTTTTAGTTTTTGTATATTTTAAGTTGTTTTACAACAACCATCCTTGAATGTCTTCAAACATGTGTTAAAATACAAAGAAAAACTATCAAAAAAATTGATTAACATTGGGTTAAGTAAGGGTTTTGAGTATATGTTAGTACATCAAAAATAAATTGTGTAATTTGTAAATATAATCTATGTTGTTTTACTTCTATCATTTTATAATTAATGAAAAAAAAACTTTATATTAAATATATGATTTATTATGGGGTATAAAACTTGCAGGAAACAAAGTATGGAACTGATCCAATAGAAGAATTGTTGAAACAAGGCATGGGATTTGATTCTAAACATATGACTATGATTCATGAGTCAATTCTTTCTTTGGTACGTCTCTTTTCAATTTACATTCATGTATATTATTTATTTCGATTTTCATTATTCTCACCAATGTAGATAGACTCATTACAGTTTATTTTATGTTTGTATATGGAACTTGAAGAAGATGAAAACAATTGAGTTAATCAACCAAAAATTTAGCAAAATAGCCCAAGGCATGGAAGTAGCTCGAGCACTAAGAACAGTGCCAGTGAAGAATGATGACCAATATATTTGGATATCAATGCAAGCTACAATTGTATTTTTTGAAATAATTGTCTGTGAAAATCAAACATTTTTGTTTAATGTAATGGACATAGTGTCCTTATTGAAAGACAAGGGATTACTGATAAGTGTGCCATTTTGTATGACAAAGACGCTCTTATTCATATAATAGAATATGTTTTAATTTATTCTATTGCGGTGTCCAATGTTGTTGTGAAATGTTACATCGTTGATTAAATATACGGATGACTAAATATTATAATGAAGAGATGAAAAATCTAATGATATAACAAATTTGTCCAAATTCACTAATCAAAATATAAGATATATGTAATTTTTTTGATAAATACTGGAATTAAAAAATAACAATAATTGCACTATTAATCTCATCGATGCATTTAATAGTACAATGCACCGATGTGTTTCATAAGAAATGTGCACCTATGATCTTACACAATAAATTAGCATTGCTTTCAATATTTGTTTAATACCACAAAATTACATTAAAAAATTGGCCTTCGATGCGTTTAGCATATACAAAGAACCGATGTTTTTTTGTTATTAACAAGCACTAGTGATTTAGGATTATTAATAACCACCTGTGTGTTCTAAGAAGAAAGCCTCAGTTCTTAATTATTTTTAACTCTCCTGATGTGTTTTATTGTTAAAGCCCAGTGCTTATAAGACAAATGCTTTAGTGCTTAAATATTTTATTGCCTTGGTGCTTGATGTTAAGTGTACAACACTGATGCAGTACATGTATATACGCACAAATGCTTGTACCTCATAAAAACACACCTATTTGTAAACATATGCTAACACCTCCGGCCACCCATATTTTGTTAGTTATAATCAAGTTATGTTATAGTATCCACAAAAAAATCCGCTATCAAAAACATATGTTGTAGCAGAGGTTTTTTTTACATTTTTTCTCAATTTTGTAAAACTATAAACTTCCACTATAACCTTTGCTAAAAGGTATTTTCCTTGTAGTGGGTGAAATCGGTTAGTCACAGGAAGGAAAGTAGTGAAAGGCACAAAAAAAGGGGATGATAAATCATCATCATAAGCCATACCATCAAAGGGAAATTGATGAAAAATATGATCATTTATGTATAAGAAGTGATCATGACAAGCTATGAAATCAAGTAACTTTGAATGCTTTTTATATATATGAGTGAATTACAAGAGGAAGCACCAATGGACAAAGAGCACAAAAACAAAGGAAAGAAATCATATACAAGAATCCCACATTGATCTACATGGTATCTTGTAGAGAAATAAAGGGGAGAGAAATCGTCAGAGCAAGAGATCAGGAAAGAAATATCATAACCATGAAGAAAGAGGGAGACATATCAACAGGGGGAGTTACCCTTTTACCTGTGATTTCAAAGGAGGAGAAAGAGAAATATCTGAAAAGAAATATTATAAGCATGAATATAGAGGGAGAAACCTCAAAGGGAGATAGCATTTTCCATTGATGTCAAAGGGGGAGAGACACATTAAGAGAGAAACATCGGTGGAACAATGGTCACAGAGGGAGTATAAGTGTTTCCATCAATGTCAAAGGGGGAGATTGTTGGAGAGTTGGTTGTCATTGATGTCAATATATTTTATGGGTGTATTTGGAGAAGTATCCAAAATCGTCCCCTTATGACATAGCTCTAGGTATGGCCCTCATGGGAAGACACTTTGAATAAGTCTACAAGAAACCCCAGATATGTGGTCAGGAAGCCTGAAGTTGTTTGAGGAACAATGATATGAAGGACAATGTAAATGTAGTTAGCACACTCATATAAGGATATCCCTCATCATACCATTTCCAATAGTAGGTGGCATTTCACGCAGTTCCTCAAAGTTGAGGAGTTATGAGGTCATGAAGTTGGAACCCCCGAATATGGGTTAAGAAGCCCCTAAATGATTATAACAAGATGCTACAAGTTGTTAATTAAAGGGTAAATAGGTTATAACAAGAAAGTACAGGTTGACCCTTAAGTTAAGGAGATAAGTTTCTTAGCAAAGGTATAAATACACAACAAGAAGCCTCTCATATGTAAATTCACTTACACAATTTTATTGAATATCTTCTAGTGAGGAAGTGATCTATTGATGAATCTGAAATGACGAATCTGAGGTAGAGAGAAGGAGAAAATTTCAGGATTATAGAGGATAGCGAGGGTTTTTTGATAAACCCTAGTTTGGGTAACCCCCATAGGTTAGGCTACTAGTGTCTCGCAAGGCACCCTTGCGTGTTGTACGACACTTATCCCATGAGGCCCTACATGATGCATGATTTAGTCCCATGAGGATAAAATATATTTGAAGGAGGATGCTAGTACTAGGTTGATGAGACTAAGAAAGAGTTGCAGGTATGAAATCTCATGTGTCAGGTTAGCTACAGGTCTAAAGGTATGTTATTCTATGTGTTTTAAGGCTTGCATCTTGGAAGGTTGYGAGTTTTGGTATATGCCTTGAGGCATGTCTTTGTGATTTTTKGTATATGCCTTGAGGCACATCTTGGATACTTGGCATATGGTTTGAGGTATGGTATATGCTTGAGTAACATCATGAGTGATATGGCACATGTTTGATGGTATCTYCTTGTACATAGTTTATGGATRTTGGCACATGCTTGAGGAACATGGTTTGAGGTACATCTTGGTTACATGTTGATTATTTGATGTTCATGCCTTTGGTATCTTGTTGAGGCACATATTTGGTGCATAGTGTGAGGCATATTCTTGGTACATGTATGAGGTGCATTTCTAGTTAATATTGATGCATGCTTCAGACACTTCTTGATGAGGTTATAGCACATGCTTGAGGTACATGCATTATATGTCTTGTAACATGCTTGAGGCATGTCTTGGTGATGTTTATGCATGTTTAAGTACACCTTAGTGATGTTTATACATGTTTAAGTACACCTTACTGATGTTCCATCAATGCCAAAGGGGGAGATTGTTGGAGAGTTGGTTGTCATTGATGTCAATATATTTTATGGGTGTATTTGGAGAAGTATCCAAAATCATCCCCTTATGACATAGCTCTAGGTATGGCCCTCACGGGAAGACACTTTGAAGAAGTCTACAAGAAACCCCATATATGTGGTCAGGAAGCCTGAAGTTGTTTGAGGAATAATGATATGAAGGACAATGTAAATGTAGTTAGCACACTCATATAAGGATATCCCTCATCATACCATTTCCAATAGTAGGTGGCATTTCACGCAATTCCTCACAGTTGAGGAGTTATGAGGTCATGAAGTTGGAACCCCCGAAGATGGGTTAAGAAGCCCCTAAATGATTATAACAAGATGCTACAAGTTGTTAATTAAAGGGTAAATAGGTTATAACAAGAAAGTACAGGTCGACCCTAAAGTTAAGGAGAGAAGTTTCTTAGCAAAGGTATAAATACACAACAAGATGCCTCTCATATGTAAATTCACTTGCACAATTTTATTGAATATCTTCTAGTGAGGAAGTGATCTATTGATGAATCTGAAATGACGAATCTGAGGTAGAGAGAAGGAGAAAATTTCAGTATTGTAGAAGATAGCAAGGGTTTTTTGATAAACCCTAGTTTGGGTAACCCCCATAAGTTAGGCTACTAGTGTCCCGCAAGGCACCCTTGCGTGTTGTACGACACTTGTCCCATGAGGCCCTACGTGATGCATGATTTAGTCCCATGAGGATAAAATATATTTGAAGGAGGATGCTAGTACTAGGTTGATGAGACTAAGAAAGAGTTGTAGGTCTGAAATCTCATGTGTCAGGTCAGCTACAGGTCTAAAGGTATGTTATTCTATGTGTTTTAAGGCTTGAAACTTGGAAGGTTGTGAGTTTTGGTATATGCCTTGAGGCATGTCTTTGTGATTTTTGGTATATGCCTTGAGGCACATCTTGGATACTTGGCATACGGTTTGAGGTATGGTATATTCTTGAGTAACATCATGAGTGATATGGCACATGTTTGATGGTATCTCCTTGTACATGGTTTATGGATGTTGGCACATGCTTGAGGAACATGGTTTGAGGTACATCTTGGTTGCATGTTGATTATTTGATGTTCATGCCTTTGGTATCTTGTTGAGGCACATATTTGGTGCATAGTGTGAGGCATATTCTTGGTACATGTATGAGGTGCATTTCTAGTTAATATTGATGCATGCTTCAGGCACTTCTTGATGAGGTTATAACACATGCTTAAGGTACATGCATTATATGTCTTGTAACATGCTTGAGGCATGTCTTGGTGATGTTTATACATGTTTAAGTACACCTTAGTGATGTTTATACATGTTTAAGTACACCTTACTGATGTTATGGTATATTATTTAGAAGCATATCTTGGCTATATTGCTATCTTGGTATCTTGGCTATCTTGGTTACGCTTGAGGCACTGCATTGATGATATCTTATGGTAAATGGTGTATGGAATGTTTGAGACATATCATGAGTGATATGGTATATGGTTGATGCATGATATGGTATAGGTTTAATACATGGTTGATGTATTTGGTATGGTACATGGTTGATGTGTGGTATGAGACAGGTTATGGTACATGATTGATGTACATGGTTGATGCACATGAGATGGTACAAGTTTGACACATGGTTGATGTACGTGATATGGTACATGGTTGATGTACATGAAATGGTACAAGCAATTATACATGGTTGATATACATGGTATGGTACAAGTTGATGTACATGGTTGATGGTATGTACATGGTTGATGTACATGGTATGGTGATGGATTTGGTATCCATGTGAGTGAATATAATTATGGTTGGTTGATCAGTGACAAAGACAGTGACAAGTTGGATGATTTGTTGATCATGAGTTACATGTTGATGTGCCAGTGAAATTGGTAGTGATAGTGAAAGTGGCAGTGACAGTGTAAGTGACAATGATAGTGGTAGGTTGATGGATCAATGAAAGTGGTAGTTGCAGGTTGATTAGTGGTAGTGACAATGATCCTACACTTATATTTTAGGGCGACAAGATGGGGTAAGGAAAGGGGGGAGTATTCTTGTTATGGTTGGTGTTGAAGAACTTAGGGACCTGGAGCTTCCTTCAAGTTGGAGCATATAAATTAGGGGGTTGTAGCCTCCTTCTGGTTGGAGCTATAGAATATAGGGAGTTGGAGATTCCTTCAGGTTGGTTCCTGTAAACTATGGGGTTGGATCCTCCTTCTAGTTGTATCTAGAGAATTGAGAGAGTTATAGCTTCCTTTAGCTCAGAGCCTATAAATCAGGGGGTTGGTGACTCCTTTCAGTTGGTGTTGTAGAATTTGGAAGTTGGTTCTTCCTATGAATGTATTCTTGATATATATAAGAAAACATTCTGTGGTTTTCTCCCATTTGGGTTTCCATGTAAATTCTGGTGTACTGTGTATCTGTGGTTGTTTATTATGCACTGATGAATGATATTATTTATTATGAAACGATATATTGAATGAACAAGTGATAAGTTATTGAATAATGCTAATAAAATTGAATTTTATATTTACTGTGATTGAAAGTGGTAAAAAGTGCTCATATTGAATCACCCCCCCTCTCAGTATTCCAACAAGAATGAGGTAGCCTACCAATGAAGGCCCACAAATATGTTGGACCACTTATGTTGAGGTTATCTCATCTATTAGAATATTTTCTAAGGGTTTTGATATTTCATTTCATGAGATGAGAGGGGTTTTGGAGACAATAATGTTTTCTTGTGATATTTCTAACAATCGATTGTGACAAGACATGTCGGGTTGCATTACGGTGCTACACACCAAAATGTCACACTTAAGTGTCACACCTATTTACACCTAAGTGTCGCAAGTGTTGTAAATCACCATATGCACCTTACTAAGTGTCACATGAAATTTACAAAATTTTGCAACCCATTGACACCATGAAATAATATTTGTCATAATCCCTAAGTCATTTTAGAAGAAGGAAGACATCATTTGAAAGATGGAAACATGCCTTTTAGTTGAATTTTGACCAGTTTTGGAGGGTTTTGAAGGTCAACGCTCCCTTTCACATGTATAGGGAGCATTGAACCCTTACCAATGCTTCCCTTCCCATGCTTAGGGGGCATTTCCAATGCTCTATGTTCAGTTATGAGGGAGCATTGATGTGGTCAAAGGGAGTTATAACCATCCCACCTTTTTCTAAAGGAATAAATCTAAGGAGATTCAAGTTTTTTTGGGTCAAGGATTCGAGTGACGCTACTTGGCTCCATCCTAGGAAACCTCAAGAAGCCATATCCCAACTTATGGAGTAAAATCCTCAACCATTTCCCAAAACATATCATGGTGGTTAAACCTCCCAATCCTATATATTGAGGGTATTTCCATGGTAAAACAAGGGAGGAATACATTGAAATATCATCATTATGATCTCGAGACATTCATGCAAGGGATGGAATGTAGATCTTGGATAATTTTCTTCAATGACAAAGGTGATTTTTAAGTTCTTTCTTTATTATCTTTCCATTAATATAAACTTGGCCTATTCCCTTCAATTTCATGTGTTCAAACATATTATCTTCTATTGTTATTTTAGTCATTGTATATATATATATATATATATTTTCTAGCCACATAGAGTAGAATAAGGAGGTTCCTTGTTTTCCATTGCAAGTCATATCTTGTGCCTAGGATCTTGAAGATCAAGATAAGAGGTTGGAGCAGCGAGGACGACCATCGTAAAAAGGTATGCCACATTCTCTTCCTTCTCATTTCTATTAGTAAATATAGGTATAAAGGGACATTAGTGACCATTTTTTTTCTTGTGTCTTTGGACCAAAGAATGGGTCTTGGTCCTAAGAGGAGTTCAACATGTTCGTAGGGTGAAATTTCTCACAACATATGGTCTTTAGAATGATATTTCTTACCAATTTTTTGAAAAACATTCACAAGGTTTCTAACAATATGATGACTTTTTTATAAACTTTTGACTATTTTAATGGCTAAAATTCTCTGAACAACTGTCAAACTTCTAGATTTTAACAAAGAAAAAAATAATTAACATTCAACAACATCAGATTTTGGTTCAAAATATTCTTTAATTATTTTATAAGAATGATAACGAATAGTCTGGTTAGGTAACTTACCTTCAAGTGATGCTAGATCATTTTCATCCACCTGAATGCATTTAAGAGTTGTTTTCCACACATTGCTCAATGTAGGTAGGGATGATGAACCTATATTCCGACACTCTTGACCTCCATGTTGTGGTGTTAACAACGTTGCAATTGTTTCCCCTTTAATCACTGGCGGATCAATTCTAGGAGGAGAGTGGACATGCCCATGAATAGTTTTTGGAACGTCTGACTATCCAACAATAGGTTTCACCACATTAACTTCTTCACCATAAGGTTGTGAAAAACTTTCTCTAATTTCATCCATTGTATAATAAACTCCAAGAAAATTCTCCATCATCTGGTCATCCACAAAAACTTGTCTTGATGAGATAGTGATTAGAGGTACAATAGAAGTATGAACTAGATTGGTCTCTACTGAAATATTTCACTTTGCCTGTGGTGATGGAGGAGAAACAACAACGACATATATTCCACTAGAATTTGGATTTCCCTCTTTTGAAAACCTT
This sequence comes from Picea sitchensis, assembly GCA_010110895.2. Taxonomy (NCBI): domain Eukaryota; kingdom Viridiplantae; phylum Streptophyta; class Pinopsida; order Pinales; family Pinaceae; genus Picea; species Picea sitchensis. The sequence goes on along the minus strand of SNQJ01S0073459.1, from coordinate 55,599 downwards.
TGTTTTGATATACATAATCTTTCATTTTCTCTTTCTTCGTTTACCTTTTCAATTTTTCTTTATTTACTCAATGAATTTCTATCTTGATTCCTTAGGTTCCCCATATTTAAATAGAAAAATTTTCTTCTAAGAACACCACAACAAATTTGTCTTGGTATTACACAATAAGACACAACTAACAATTCCAATTCCAATTAAACAAAATTGACTTGGTATTACACAAGAAGACACAACTAACAATTCCAATTCCAATTGGACAAATTTGTATTGGTATTACACAAGACACAACTAACAATTCTAATTCCAATTGGACAAATTTGTCTTGGTATTGAAAAGGAATACACAACTAACAATTCCAATTGGATAAATTTGACTTGGTATTCAACAAAAAGAAACAACTAATAATTCCAATTGGACAAATTTGTCACAGTATTACAAAAGAAGACAAAACTAACAATTCCATTTGCAATTAGACAAATTTGCCTTGGTGTTACACAAGAAAACACAACTAAAAATTCCAATTCAAATTGGAAAAAAAAATATTTAGTATTAAAGAAGAAGACACAACTAATAATTCCAATTGCAGTTGGACAAATTTGTCTTCCAATTCTTCCCACAATTGTCTTACAATAGCACAATATTGTCTACAAATTAAACAACAAGACAAAAAGAAGAAAAAACTATATGTTCTTTCTATTTTTGCATGCATATGTCAAGTTGTTAGAGTAAAGAGATAGATAAAGTTGAGGAGTTTGCTTGGCATACAAAAATACCTAGTAGGAATGCACATGCATTCCTGCTGGGAAGGAATGAGTGCCAAACACACTCAACCTCAAGACTTTCAAGTCACAAGAGTGCATGCATGCTCTTAATGAAATAGATATAACATTTATTATAGACCAAAAAACTTTATGAGTAAATATGTATAGGGTTTTGGGGACAACTATGACATAAGGGCTTCATATTGAAAGTGTTTTGAAGCATAGAGAAATGGTTAGAGAACCAATATGGAGCTACAAGGGTTGTGGGGCCTTCAACAAGAGGTATATTCATATTTCACTTATGAATCAGGTGTGGAGGGGTTTAATGTTTGAGTATAGGATATTCCTAGGATTAGATGGAGCTAGGTGGGTTCAAGTAATTGTCTAGGTCAATCTCTATGTCATGGTCTAGGTCTAGGTCACAGTCTAGGTCATGTTCATGTTCATGGTCATGGTATAGGTCTAGGTCATGGTATAGTTATAGATCTAGGTCTAGGTCATGGTCTAGGTCTAGCTCTAGGTCTATGTCATGATCTAGGTATAGCTCTAGATCTAGATCTTGGTCTATGTAATGGTCTAGGTCATGGTCATGGTATATGGTTTAGGTCAAGTTCTATGGTCTAGGTATAGTTATTTACATTCCTTTCCATGTCTAGGCCTTGCTATGTCTATGTATAGGTCTAGGTATTGACATTTTTAAGTCAAGGCCATTTATTTCCTTGCGATGTACCAAAGTTTCTATAGTGTGTGAGAGTATAGGAGGGAGAGAGAGGAATACATAGAGGGGTAGAGAGAGAGTGTGTATGAGAGTGTTAGAGGTAGAGAGAGGAAGACAAAGAGGGGGGGTGGAGACAAAGGAAGGTAGAGAGTTGGAGAGTGGAAGACAAAGAGAGTGTGTGAGAGTGAGGGAGAGGGAGATAGAGAGGGGGGGTAGAGAGAGAGAGTGAGAGGTAAAGAGAGAAAGGGGGGAAACATGCAATATAGAGAGGAGGGGGGATAAAAAGTGAGGGGGAATGTGTTACATGTCAAAATTCCACACATGGAAATCATGTTATAAGTGTCGCAAGTGTTGTAGGTGTCACACTTTAACTGTCACAAGTGTTGTAAGTGTCGTAATTTGTCTCATACACTTTTTTTAAGTGTCACAACTCAATCGAAAACATGGAAACACTTTTCACAACTCCTAAATCATGTTATAGGAAGAAGCCCCATCATATGACAGTTGAAACCTAGTTTTTACCTGAGAATTTGACCATTTTTTAGCAATTTACAAGGGTGGTTCTCCCCTTCCCATGTATAGGGAGCACTGGTGCTCCCCTTTCCATGTTAAGGGAGTGCCACTTTTGGAAAATGGTGTTCTATATCTTACTAAGGGGTGCACCAGTCTTGTTAGAGGGAAACGAAGGATCCTCCACCTTATTCTATGGGCAAACTCTCTTGGGATGAGGTTGGTTGTGCTCAACCCCTATGCTATGGATTCATCTTAGGATCAGATCCTAACCTTAAGGAGCCATATCCTCAACCATATCCTTCATTTTCTCATGGTGGTTTTTCCTCTCAAGCCTATGTATTGAAGTTATTTCCAAGGTGAAGAGGGGGAGAAATTAGAGAAGTATCATCATTTTGATCTTGATTCATTCGTGCAAGGGTTGGACAAGGAGAGATTGGAGATGTTGTTGCAACGTCAATCGTGGTATGTAATTATATTAGTATTGGTTCTAATTCAATATATACTTGGCCTATTTCCTTCAATTTTATGTCTTGTTACATTTTATTGT
>SNQJ01S0073459.1:15441-53050 GCA_010110895.2 Picea sitchensis | reverse complement strand
GGGAGGGAGGGACAAAGGGGGAGAGAGAGAGAGAGAGAGAGAGAGAGAGGGGGTGTGAGAGTGTCATGAATGGAAAGGAAATATCTAGGTCTATGTATTTCCATGCCTTGTGATGTCTAGGTCTTGCCATGTCTAGGTATTACCATGTATAGCTATGTGAGAGGTTGTTAGAGGGAGACATAGAGGGGAAGTAGAGAAAGAGAGAGTGAGTGAGAGGACGGGGGGAGATAAAGAGGAAAGGGATGTATAGAGAGGGAAGGGGATTCAAAGTGTGGGAGAGAGAGAATTAGATGTAGGAGAGAGAGAGGGGGGGAATGGGAAAAATAAATAAGATGTAGAAGCATGCACACATTCCTGGAATGCATGCACATTCATAGAGAATGTGTTTTCTCTTAGGAATGCCTGCACATTCCTATATCACATGCGTGTTCTTTTGAATTCAATTTTTTGGGGTGTGATTGACAACTTTAGCGTACATGTATGCTAACTTGGTTGCCTCATGTTTAGGATTAGGACTACAAACCTAGTGGTTCAGTCTACAAATAGATAAAAACCTCCATTTTAATGAATACCTCTCTATATCTTTGTTTTTGACATTATTTTTCTATAGACTACAAAATTAAATTATTGATGAAACTACATAGATCGATAGAGTGAGCTATGCAGATTCTAAATATGTAGGTTTTTTTTTTTTTAAATAATATTCTGTACTATTTTTAATCTACTTTTGTCTTCGCATATATCAAAATCCTAGAATACATATCTCTTTTATTTTTGCTATAACATTTTGTTGGTTTAACCATTTATAAAATTAGTTATATGCCACACTAGAAGAGACTGATATCTAAGATCTAAAAATAAATAAAAAATCTTTTGATTTTGTGAAGACCTTCGTAGCCTGCATTAAAAAAAGGCATTGTAATTTCAAGGATACATTGACTTTCATAATTTAAAAAAATATATAAAATTAATATTATAAATTTCTAAAAACTACACCACACTACAACAATGGGTTCTCTACAATTATACAAGTTTTTGGAATGAAATTCCACCATTAAGGTACTCAACACCTGCACGAACCAAAACATGTACCTTATATTTTGTTGGAAAAATAAAATACCACTATCAGAAAAAAACAAAAAACAAATTTCACATAGTTATTCACAATATTTATGAATACAAATTGTATATTCGGAAAGCTAATTCAATTTCGGACTATGTTTCATATTTTTACATCTATTCAAATTCTTTATAAAAGTACCTTGAATAACCCATCCAAGTTAACAATTTTTTTTTCCATGTTTTCATTGCCACTAATGCATCATAAGAGACCATCATTAGCTTGCACTCACCCCAATCCTTCCTTGAGTAGTTCACCATTTCGTTGATGCAACGCAATGGCCTTATCTTAATACCAACATTTTTGAATTATTCCTAGCTAGAGAAAAATAGTCAATTAATTCTCAAGAAATATGTCCTTGGAATTAAAGCTATCTTTTATAATTGAAGTATGTCAAAGAAAAATAAAATATTTATAACAGATTTTTTTTTAAGTTTTTGAACAACTTTAGAAATAAAAATATGATAAAAGAATGAAATACAACCAACAACATTCTTCATACCCAAAAGGTAAGGACTAGAATGAGAATTAGTAGTCAAAGATGATATATTACATCATACAAAGACTATTGGTATCTTTAAGGCAAACCAAAACTGAAACAAAGCTGAAATAATAGGCCATAAATTTTACTACCTTGACTTCGTACAAAATCCTTAATCATTACTAAAAACTAATCCAAAAATATAATAATGATTCATAGATTATCAGAGGCATGCAATCAACCTTGTGAAGTATATCAACACATCAATACATCTTGGCTCTCCTTATTGCCACCTTCAGTAGGATCATGCTATCAACAAGAATTCCTTAGCACTTATTTATTTCAAATATGAATGAAATAGTAAAGTAATATCACTTAAGGAGAAAGAACATACCTTATCAGAGTTGTTCTCTCTATCAGTCTTATTACTTGTCCCTTGAAATATTCTTTTATTTCTCCAAAAGTAGTTTCAGAAGTTCAACTATATTTTATTAAGTCATTAACTACTTTTAGTTAATTCATTAACTAATTTTAGTTAATGGGGACAACTCATAAAATAACAATAATATTTAATGATAAGGATCAAATAAATACTAACTAATAGGTGGGGCCCCCTAATAATATTTTGTTTAATTTTTAACATATTCCCCTTGTTCCTCCTTGAAAATATACAAGTGTATGCCATTCGGAATCCATTTAACCATCAACATAATATATACACAAACCAACTCATAATTCATTTGTAAACACACTTGGGACTCCCAAATGATAAATATTTTTATTAAAAATAAATATATCATATTGTTGTCTAAGTCAAAAATCGGTCACAAATATGTCAAAATAAATATACCATAAACTTCCCAAAAAATAATACTTATGTGAAAATATTCAAAAATGATGAATAATCAATTTGTCCCAAGCATAACACTATCCAAAAATAACGAGAACTGTCCTCAATAGTAAAAACATCATAATAACACTATTAAATTAGAAGTCATATTTTTGATGTGAGTCAACTTGCCTTTGTTTACTTTCCTGTGGCTTTATGAATTCTAAACCTTCATCAAATGGTGATTTAACTCTTGATGTTGATGCTTCTGGATGCATGTCCTCAAAGGAAATATGTTTAATTTCATTTTTGGGATGCTTGGCATGAGAAGTGACTAAATGAAAGGAAGTTATTGATTGATCATAATTGATAGACTGGGAAGGTCATTTTCCTTTGCTAGGATTGATCCCTTGAATTTGAGATTTAAGCTTCTTCAATGGATGATCAGAATGGGCATCAGAATATTTTGATGAAATAGGAGGGAAGATAGATTTGGAGGAGGTGGAGGTAATGACAATGAAGTTGTGGGGCATCCTTGGGATTGATGCTAAGAAGGATTAATAATTCCATTCCAACCATCATTGTCTAGAATCTTAGGAGGTAATGAAACATGTGGTGGTACAGGGATATAAGAAATACTTGGATAAGGTTGAATGAGTGGTCTTTCAGGTGGAGGACGGGGTTGGAAGACCCCTTTTCCTTCTAAGTTCAAAAAACTAGTTTTAGGAGTTGATTAAACTCCTCATATTCGGCATCAAAATGGATTGAGAAGAAAAGTCTTTTATTTTCCCAAAAATCATTAAGCCTTATCCCTCTTCCCTTGTTTCCTCTTCCACCACTACCTCTACTAAAGAAAATCATATATACTTGTACAAGGTAAATTTAGAGCCTGCATACAATATCTAATAAGCGTCAAATACTATATGCATAAAATAACTTAGAAATAACTCTATCGACAACAAGCAACATGCATGTAACCAAGGAGACAAATGGAAAAGAAGTCAATATTATCAATTATTCCCATCAACCCTTCTTCATTACATAAGTAATTATTATTTAAGAACATGGGAAAAACAATGTATTTGGGAAACATGTGGGATCATAATGTGAGAAAAGTGAGATAATGACAAGGAAATGTAAAGGAACATGTCCAAAAATAATAATCAAGCACAAAATCTCTTCATAATTGTCATGCCAATGTCTACCAATCCTTAAATATCGAAAATTAACCATGCATTAGGGGGGGAGGGGGATTTGTGAATTAAAATGAATATGGAATTGGGAGTTGGCAATATCTCATGAAAAGTGAAAATATGGAGGAGTTGGCCATGAGAAATAAAAATTAAATTTATGAAATATAATCATCCTACAACATACTCTTATCATAACTGCATCCATATCCCACGTCATAATATATTATTGTTTCCAATATTGATATCAGTTTACTATGAAGTGTTTTAATTTCATACTGCAGGAGGGAAAATAAATGAGCATTTGAAATGATATATGAATATGGGAATGAATTGATCCTGTGAAAAGTGAGAACATGAGGGAATTGATTCTGTGAATAAGAAATAAAACATTGAAATCCTCAAAAAAGATCTCATTTCATTTAAATATTCAAGCTATGAGAAACAATAATTGATAGTTGCAAACATATGCTAACCTTTATCTAATCATTTCCATCCAACAATAGTGTCTTGATCAAGAACAAAGTTTCTAAAATAGTGAAATGCAATTGGTCAAGCTAAGTTCATTTTTTAGCAACATGTATATGTACTCAACATGCGAACAATAAGATGGATTGTTACAACTTATATCACCATCCAAAATCATAGTGAATATTGAAATTGGGTTTGTGCGTTCTTATCACAAGTAATGTGTCTCTTTTAATCTCAAAAAATTATTCATCATAACTCTTAAACTTGAGATATCATCATAGGTATGGCCAACAAAAATATACAATGTGCACATTACTTCAAAAGAAATTGTCTTCATCCATTGAAACAAGTCGATCAACAAATTATAGTCACTTTCCATTAAATCCATGACTAGGAATCAAACCGAATAATGCCTTTCTTCATGAAAACTCAACATAATGTTAAAAAATAGGGTAGACATCTGAAACAAATTCATCATCGTGCAAAGATGCAGAAACATGATTTACCATTGAGGCCAATCTCAATTTCTTTAGTCAATGACAATGCATGGTTTTGAAAATGGACCATGCATATTCTTTGAAAAATAAATAAACCTTGACTTGAGACAATATCTCCACGATAGAGAAATGAAAAAATGCAACCTAAACAAAAATTCAAAAAACCCATAAACCTTGACTCTAGGAAGAAATTTTTACCATATGACACATGCTTCCTCCAAATGTATAATGTCATTGCATTGAGGTGGAGATATGGTTCTAGCGATGAAACTCCATTATGAAAGGGTAAAAATGGTGAACAATACGCATACTGTATCAATACTAAACAAAGGTTCAATACCCAATATCCACATGAAAATGTGTCAAAAAAGAAAACCATGGTGACCCATTGTAAAACCCAACAATATTTTATTTTCTTTTGGATGGACCTTAACCAGTAAGGAAAAAAGTGAGGGAATATCAAACCCATGATTCTTAGGAATAAAATAAATGCTACAAAATGAGTCCCAAAGTAAGCAACAAATCCATTCATAGTCATACATAGATATCTCTAAATTACTATTGCAAACATTCGATGTGCATTCGATAAGAACAAGCTACAAATACATACCTTTACTTAATGCTTGCATTTTCCCTTGAGAAAGATCAATTTTAGTGCTAGAATAACCACAATTTAGGGTTGACAGAGGTACTCTCTCTAAGCACAATTTCAAAAACAAAAAAACAAAAATTCTAGAACGTTCAAGGGTGGTAACCTCCACAAATAGCCTGAGTCTCGTGCATTCAATGCATGGGACTTCATGTCTTCCAAAACATTAACTCCTTTTCCAAATCATCATTCCACTAACAACCACAACGAATAGCAATTTAATATATTGTACGACAAATGTGACTTATCATGTGCTTCTTATCCATACCAACAAGGGTTTAATTCCATTTGGAATGGCGGTCGAGACTTACCAACCAAACTTCTTTTCAAATTAAGCCACATTTCTTGCCACCCAAATGATGCGACAACATATACATGTCGTAGTGAATGTTAAAAGCCAAGCTCCAATGATAGCAACATTCAATATGAAAGCATATAATATACCATATGATTTGTGCTGGAAAGAATTTCCAACTCTTTAAAACTTCATCATGCCACCTTGCAATGTAGCAAAGACATAATATATGAAAGCTTGACACTATCATATAAAGTGTAAGGTTGTATTATGTAGTTGAGTATCATTTCATGTTGGATTACCATGATATAATATACCAAAATTTAAATGTAAGGACTACCATATCACCCAAATTTGAACTTGCATATGCTAAGAGAACCTTGCAACATGATACCAACTTTCGATGACGTGAATAATACAACAACCATATACATGAAAAAATGACCATGCAATTTTTCCCATACTTTTCTTGTTATAACTACTAGCATAGCTACATAATTGTGGTTGATCAACGCCGAAAGGTTGATAAGATGAAAAGAATCTTTAAAAGAATATATTAAAAATTTTATTATTGATTAACAAATAAACTGTTGGGCTTCATTTATCTGGTGTTAATATTTTAATTTCTGTTAATCACTTACGTGGCAATCAATTAACTATCAAAGTAATTTTTAAATATGATTAGGTAAATGTAAAAAAGTAAACACATAAACGGATGTCTTTATAATAGCTAGGAAGTTAATGATTGAAATCACAACCATTTATTTTGTGTGACTACTATCACAGCCCATTTATCTTTGTGTGACTACTAAGAATATTCTATTCATATTTAATCATGTCCATAGGAAACTTATTAAACACTAAACCCACATTAAATCTAATAATGTATCACTTTCAAGGAATATCATAGAAACCGATTATACTTTTTAATTGCTATGTATTGGAGAAACCCCAATGAATAATCAATATGAAACAATATAGCTTTGATAAACTTACTAACATAAAGTGCTATGATTAACTCTTATAACAAGGGTATTGTCAATTTTCTTTCCTTTTATAGGGGTCCCACCTATAGTTTAGTATTTATAAACAATAGATAATACGAATTTTAGGAATAGTGTCTTGCAATCATTTGCAAGCTCGGTGGCTTAGTTGGTGATTTTACGAGTCAACACATTTGACTAACTTACCAAACCAAATGGGTTCTCTTCTTCCCCAAAAAATCTGAGCTACAATGGAGCTATATAGAATGTAAGAATTGTAGCAATGCAAAAAGAGTGAAGTCACTTCAATATACCAAACTCCTCAATAATCACGAATATAATGTTCAACTATTAGGACAACCATCTAGCATTAGGGTGCAAAAATTGTTTTTCTTTTAGGCCAATATTTCATTTTATAGGTTATATGGCTTAATTCACTTGTCCAATTCATGCAAAAATATATAATTTATTAAATCACTAATTATGTGTTTTTCACCCACCCATGTGTAACTCACATGTACAAGTACATGAGTTTTTATTTATTTAAAAATATAATATAATGAATTATCGTCACACAATTCTCACATTTTTTTTATTTTCACTCTTACGTGTGTCCCTCTCATTCTTGGGAGATTATATATATATATATATATATATATATCTAAGGTTAGTAGAAGTGCACCATTCCATGCAAATGCATTTCTTTGTAACTAGAGGTTGTGTTTTAGTTTTAGGGTCAATAAATAAGGTTGTCAATTTTTTTTTTTGAAATGTTTAGATCTCTAAATTGGTTTCTATCTAAACCTATCCTATTATAGTCAAACATTCTAATCTATAGTCAGAAATATGTGATATCTGAGCTTAGGAATTAGCAATCAAAGTAACAATGGAATCCAATGATGTGGTTAGTGAAAGGGGTGAGGGCTCTCTAGTGTTTCTCAAATCTTGTATAAAGGTTCTTAATGACCTCACCCTTGTATTAATTTCAAAGTTTACATTATCTAGTCCTAGGTTTGGTATATCTTCATTTGGTGATGGTGGGTTTGAGTTTTCTCTTGCTGGAGGTTCCATATGATTTAAATATCCTAAAAAGGAAAAATTAATCAATTTATTTATTTTTATAATTCAAAAAAAATTATGAAATACAAAAAGAATAAGGTTTAGAAACTTACCTAGAACCAATCAAACATGAAGTCAACACTCCTACAATGCACACCTAAAACTCCTCTTCAATGACAAGGAAAAGGGGTTGTATGGTTATGTTGGATAACAATGGACTTACATGGATTGTTTTCCAATAAAACATCACATGAGAATATGTGCATACACTCAAGAATGCAGACATGTTCCTAAAAACAACATTGACTAGATGCTGAGTTGGTAGCCCACATGGTGGTTTAAGGAACCTAAAGACTAGGTTATTTTTTAGACCATCAACTTTGTGAGAACACCCATACAATATCTACTAGTTTTATACTATGCATTATCTAACCATATAATATCTAATGGAATTATACTATGCAACTGCCATCAATTCTTCTATTTAAAAAATAGAAAAAATTGTTAAATTAGTGATTTTTCCATGCCTATTCTCTCTTTTGAAAAAAAAAAAAAAGTAAATAAATCATTTAAATCGATGATTTTCCCATTCTTCTCTATAAGTTGCCATTCGATACTCATCTTGGACAGAATTCTTTATTTTGTTTGAAGTCCATGCAATATGCTTCAAATTTGAAAATTGAAATAATATCAACCTGCAATAATGGAAAATGGTAATAACCCGATACTCACTGTTGTGTATGACCATTGGAACACAGCGGATCTTCAGCTTGCCATCTTGCCTTTCCAAATAACGTGAATGATCCAAGCATGGTAATGATGCTACCATCTCCAATCTAAATAGAATTTAGGACAGATTCAAGCAATGTTGATGTCGCCGTATGACATGCAATATGATACAACGTGTTGATTGAACATGAATCGATCAACTATATTTTCGGTTTGATGCACTCTTTAATTTGTTCCTTCCCTGTTGTAAACCCTATTTTTGTTAGAAATTAATTAAACAATCAGTAGTAGAGATAAGTTTGCAATAAATGCATCGACTGCATCGATTTTGGTAAATTTTTGAAAGAATCAGAAATGTCTAGAAGAAGCAATTTCAGCCATTGATCTTGAAATTAATCAACGGTGGAACTCTTCTCACCACTATATAAATATTCATGCCTCTAATGCAATAGACAAGCTGTTTTATATGTTGTTCGTGTCTCTTTGTATGTAATTTCTCAGATTACTTTTGCCTTGAAGCTTTATAAATATGTTTTAATTTGAACCATAGATTTTTGGGAAAAAATTCTTGAAAAATATCCTGCAGTTTACCATGCTTCCATGTTATTTCAACAAACTTTTTCGATGTAGCTTCCTCAGAGGTTTTGATTCCCCTACTCTGGCCAGGCTGAGCCGTGGGACTTGATACCTGCACGATGCATCTATGGGCTAGTCACGGTAGAGTACTAGGAAGCTAGGAAATGAGAACAATTTGTTTCAACTAATACCTATAATCTATCCAAAAATATCATAATTTGATTCAGACAATGACAAAACAATACAATAGACCTCTAGGAAATTCTTAGAAAGGAATTTGAAAAACCCTCATTTCCCCTTTTGCCAACCAAACAGCGTTCATAATTTGTCAGTCATTCCAAGCAAGCAGCTCTTATAATTTATCAGGCAGTCATTGTTAAGAAATAAGAGGAAGCCATGGAACTATTTTGTTAGGATCTCTATGCTTCTTATTCTGGCTAGGTCTTGGTTTTCCCCCTTACAATATGCCTGCCATGATCACTGAGCTAGATCTTGGTTCTTCCCCTTACAATATGCCTCCTATTATCACTGTGGTGCACGGGTGGTCTCCACCAATCTGTAACATTGGATGAAATGTACCCTATTTGCAACAATTTAGAAGCTGTTAGTAGTTATGGGCGGTTTTTTATTAGATTAGAGGAAGGAGATATTTTTTATTAAAGTCCACTAAGGGGGATTTGAACTTGTGACCTCTTAAGAGGTAACACATGTTCTTAACCATTAAGCCCACTCAAGTTGTATATATATAGAGATTGAAACTGAAAATTTTCTTTCCTTGGAACATTTTCAAGGTGTGTTCTATGAAGGAAGATGAAAAATGTGTAAATCCATGTTAACTTTTCTTATCTATCAGATTGAGAAGCATAAAAAAAAAGTATTGACCTTTTTTTTGGCTACTTTTTCAGTTTGATTTTGTCCGAAATTTGATGAGGAATGGTTGGATATGTAGATTTGAGTGACTAAGTTTGTATAATCCAAGTGCTTCAGAGGTTTTTCAGTAGGCTGAATCCATTTATGCATTCAAAAATGCAATTTAAACAACAAAAAAATAAGAATTTTGTCCACATTTACATAGCGAAATTCCAACAGAAAAAAAATAGAACATTTAACCAACCCTAAAAAAATTGCTAAAAAATTTGCTTAAAAATTTACTTAAACATAGATTGGATCGTGCATTTGCATGATAGATCCAAAGTAAGATAGATTTACTCTACTTAATCAATCTTTCGGAGTAACAGCAACTGGGCTACGAACCGTATAAAGACCAGATGACCAAGTGATTGAACCGTAAGTCCCAGACACAGAAGCCTTCACAGCACGAAAGCTTACAGTGTACATATGCCTTTGATTCTTCTTCGTGAACACTAACCTTCTGGGGTTCACAGTCACCTTCACTCCCTTCGGCTCCACCACTTGTACGCAGTAAATGGATGTATCAGGACCGACATTGGTGACCTTCCTCGTGAAGATAGTAGACGAGTTGCCGGAAGAATAAAGCGCCACCCAGAAGGAAGGATAATTCAGGTCTTCCGGTTTCGAAACTTGCTTCGGACAGGAAACCGGTCTATTTGTCACCATACGAATCTGAGAAGACGAATAATTCAGGCTGCAAAGGTAGTTAACGTAGTCTTGCGTGCGAATATCGTAGACGAGACCAGGCTCTCGTGCTTTCTCAGGATTTACGTGGCCCGCACCAATGTCGAAAGGAGTGGTATGAGGGCCAAGAAAGCTTGCGTCCTTTATAGGGCGCCCCTTGTTATCGGTAATGTAAGCTGTGGTTATGAGCGCAGACTTTATGGCGGCCGGGCTCCAATCTGGATGCACGGCCTTCAGCAGAGCAGCCAACCCACTAACATGGGGACAGGACATGGATGTGCCGGAATCTAGATAGAAATTTGTTCGTCGTTTATCAGAGCGTAGCCCAGACGGGCTCAGGTTCAGGGGCCAGGCTGCTAGAATGTTCAGCCCCGGGGCGATTATATCGGGCTTAACGATAGCTGGGCTTGTCTCATGCGGACCACGGGACGAAAAGGTTGTCAAAACCGGCGCCTCCTCGTTGTTGTAGGCGGTGCCGTGAAAAACGATTGTTCCAGATGGGTTTCTGATTGATTTCAAGTATGCTCTGATTTCCTTCCCGGCCTTGACACCGACTAATGCAGCGGGCAAAATATGTGCTTCGGGTATGAGTTCTTCTTCGTTATTTTCGGCATTGAGATTTATCATGCCAATTCCTCCGGCCATGGCCACCACCCGGCCTTTCACGGTGTTATCTGTGACGCCTTCTTCGCAGACCACTATTTTCCCTTGGACTAGCTTCGGTTCCAGAAAACCTTGCAAGCACTGAGCTGCCCCCTGTCTACCGGCCGTTTCTCCGTAGACGAGTGTCAAATTAGGCTTCGCCCCGAGGGGTTTTCCTGAGTATAGAGATGCGCCGCGGTATGCTTTACCGTTGCCCAGCACAACCGACGCGGGGAAACTTCGGTCTACGGAGCTCGCCCCGACCGTCATCATCCATGGCGCCCCGTTGAACGTGGATGAGGCATACGGCCCGGAATTGCCCGCAGAGCACGAAACAAAAACCCCTCTGGCCACTGCACCGAATGCACCTACCGCTGCGTTGTCTATATAAAACGGAGTGCCGCTGGCGCCTCCTCCAATCGATATCGACATGACGTCCACTCCGTCCGACACCGCTTTCTCCATTCCCTTCAAGATATCGGAGGGGAAGCAGCCTGGGAGCCAGCAGACCTTGTACACTGCCACTCGTGCTCCGGGAGCCATACCGCTGGCCAAGCCCTTAGCATAACCCACAACGTTTGCACCCGGCACTGCGTTGCCCGCCGCTGTGGAGGCGGTGTGAGTACCGTGCCCATTCGAGTCCCGCGGGGATTTATATTCCAATGTTTCGTTTATAGGACCGAAGGCAGACTCGTATCCTTTGTAGAAGAACCGGGCGCCGATGAGTTTCTTGTTGCAGAGCGAGGCATTGAATGCCCTACCGACCTCGCAATCGCCCTTCCACTTAGACGGCACCGGTGTCTGGGTTTTATGATCCGCGAAACTGGGGTGCTCAGGCCAGACTCCCGTGTCGAGAAGGCCTATTATGACTTTCGCTGCGGAGTTGCTGGACTCAGACCAGAGACCGTGCCCTCTCTTCAAACCTAGGAACTGGGGAGTGTACGTTGTGTGGAGCTTCAGAATGTCGTCTGGATAGGCGCCCATAAAGCCCTCCATGGCTTTCATCACGGCCACCTGCTTGCGGTTCAATTTTGCTGCAAATCCAGTGAGAACAGTATCGTACGCGTACAGTATATTCGATTCTGTTAATTCTTTGTCATTTAATGCTCCTGCTTTCACCACTGCATCATGAATTAAAGATGCATACCACGTCGCGGGATTCATAGAATCGGGGATTTGAACCTTCGTCGGGTCCATGTGAACTATGTACGACTGGAGCTGTCCGGCTCCTTCTTCGCCATAAATTTCATGATCGCTTCTCGCTGTTGCAACGATCATGGCAACGAAGAGCAGGATCTTTCCTGTTGCCTCCATTGTTTTTTACTTAAACACAATACGCCTACTTGATCCGTGAGCAGACCTGATAAGAGAAGAAGCATACTATCATGAAGAAAACACAACGTTGCAAAATCTGAAACTCGGTGCTAGTGGCTATAACAATGCAGTTATGTTATTAATGCCTCAAATTTTCTATCGTTAGCATTCAAATAATGAAAACTCAAGTTTAATATGGGCTATTTTATTTTTTGGTTTTTATCGGGAATATGGTGATATAAATTTATAAATTTAATATATAAATAGATTTATAGTGTATTTTTGAATATATAAATAGATTTATAGTGTTGAAAAAAACTTAAAATATCAGAATTACATAGACTTAGCCACTCAAATCTTCATATCAAACATTTTATAATCAAATTTCAGACAAAAATAATAAAAAAAATTCACAAAACAAACCAAAACATAGAACATTTAAACTACGTCCATATTTATATCATCTTACACATGAAAAAAAAACAAATAATGAAATAATACCTTTCATATACAGATAAACTTCTAACCGTTGTGCTGGCTCGAGAAATGCTTTTCCATAGTTGGAGACTGTACTCGACTCCAGAGAAAGCCAGTAAGTGAAGGGAAGGCATGAAGAGTCCATGGTGGCGAAGGATTCTTATACGGAGCTTCAAATCAGCCATACTAATCAGCGTTCGATCTCACTGTTACTTAATGAGTGGGAGATATTACTCTTGGTGCACGTTTTGGCAATCTTTTGCTTCTGGCAATCTTTTGTTTCACCGTAACGAAAAGCCCTGCGCTACGTTGGCCCTACCATGGCTATGGAACAAATATATTATATGTGATTCGGAACAAAACAATGATTTTCTCTTCTTGCTCGGAAAGGGAAACTATATGAGGACAAACATATTATATGCTATTCGGAACAAAACAAAACAAAGATTTCCTGCTTGCTTGGAAAAGAAAACAACATCAGAACAAATATATTATATGGGACTGAACAAAACAAAGATTTCCTGCTTGCTTGGAAAGGGAAACAATATCGGGCCCAAGTTAGTTTTAGGCCAGCTTCTCCTTCCGTAGCTATATACTAATTACGTTGTTCCTTGGCTTGCCAACCTTTATTTTTAAAGAACCCATCATGGTGGAATGAAATAGTTGGAAAGAGGTATTGGTTAAAGTCTTATCCTCTTGGACTTAAGAGTTTTGTGTGAAATTTTTATTTTCATCTGTCTGTAGTGGGGCACTCTCTCGTTTAGTTAGAAGACACTCTCTTGTTTAGTTAGAGTGGTTTGACCAACTTACACTTAGTACATAGAGACGGTAGGCACTATGACTTTTTACTTAATTTTTGTGTATAACTTCCATCTTAAGCTATAATATGTTAAATGTACAACTAAATGAAACACAAGTTCATTCAATAGTAGGCACTTGTCCAATTCTAGCCTTAAAACATCCTAGCAATACTTATACTTAATTAATATTTCAATACTTAGTCAACACAAAACAAAGCAAGGAACATAACATTAATCCAAGTAAAGAAACCACAATGCATAAGTATAAACGAAACCCAAAGTTGATGCCTTAAATTTATTTATATGAAGAATGTTACAATGCACAATAGAGGAGTGCAACCAACTACCTGAGGCTCATTTATAGACTACAATTACACAACACACCACTGCCTACAAGAACTATCAATCCAACCCATGAAACAACTGCAGGCCGAGATCCTATAAGTCCTATATTTTTCTTCTTCTTCTCACTCAATGAGTGCAATTCACCATATTCTTCGAACCCTGAACTTAGCACAAAATGTAAAGATTTTTTACACTAGTGTGAATGACCAATTCCTCCTTCTATGCCTTAATACCTTTGAGGCATCCTTGTAACGTCCTCGGCCACCAACAGGCCGAGCAACGCCACTTCTTGGACATCTATCTTAGCTCTAATACTATTTTATGAATTTATATGCATGCATATCTGATGCAAATTAATAGTTACATCATTTTGTTCATGCCATTTATTCATGCGGAAATAACATTAACACATTATGACACCATATGCATACAGATGACATATTCTAACCATACACAAATTAATGTGGAATTAACAGTAAGCCTACACATAAAACATATATGATATATCTAGGCATTACTCATCAAGTTATATAACATGTACAATTACACCACATATAATCAACAGAGATTTGGTACTTATCTTTTAATAGATGGCCACCAACTACGTAAAGACCTTCCACAAACCTCCCAGCCTTAGACCACGCTACTCATCACGCTCAATAGTGGGTCACCCTCGAGATGGGACTAAACTCCATCGGGAAAGGGATTCCTAGGCTTGGCAAGTGAAACAGGAAAGTTGCACAGGTCAACGGGAAGGATTATTTCCCAGGGCCAACTCACACTTAAAGCGTCAAGCCTCTCATTCCCCACATGCCTGTCCCACCCCAGGAAGTGTGCCCCTTCTCTACTCAACAGTCCTTCGGCTGCCCCACTTCCCTTCCAGGGCTTCAACAACAATCCAAACAAGAATTCTCCTAGCACTATAGCTGCAGTTGGGCTCCCTCTGGGAAATCACTTCCCCAACAACCTCTCTCACCTAGAGAGAGTTACTTGCAGGTCTGACCACCTGCTTCTTCAGTCCATCTTCTAACTCAATTCCCAAAAAGGTGATGGCAACAACAAAGCTCAGTAAGAAAAGACGATGGCAGCAAGCCACACTCAGTCAAGGAACTGCATGGGTTGCAATGACCAACAATTAAGACACAACACGACTCAGGCAATTATAGGGTGTGTGCTTGTTCATAGGTTGACGATGGAGATGTTGGCTCTGTATGTAAGTTAGTGGGTTAATTGAGTAGGGTGGCAGACTTGTCAGCAGGCGAGGATTGTGAGAATGGCCAGCCGGAGGAACTCCCAATGAGTTGGATTTCCCAACTATAAACTGCATGTTCCTAGGCTGACACATGTCTTCCTGAAGCCGCATGAGTTCCACTTAACACTCATTCCATTTCCGAGGAACTTTGGACAACACTTATCATGTCCACCTTAGACTTTAGGAAATAATAATAAAATATTATTCCCTTAGAGGTAATTCCTCTAGCTTAGCCCCTAGGCCTAGACACTTAGCCCCCTCCCTTACCATAGCTAGTGGAGCTTAGTCCCCCATACTCTTTCTTCGTGGTTGGTCTACACACAACAGTGTAATTTTATTAATGATATGAGCACTTACATATACAAAAATCAGGCTCATGGCCTTAAGCATCTAGGCTCTTTGGCCTAATAAACATATAAGTCTTCAACTTATAAACACTTGGCTCACCAACCTATAAACATAATTACAATTCAACAGGAGCTCATCCTTGGGGTGTTACAATCCCCTCCCCTTATTTTTGCACTGTCCTTAGTGCAACTTACTTACACAACAACAACAAGATTTCCAAAATGTTCAAAAAGATGTGGGTACTCTACCCGCATAGCATATTTATGCTCCCATGTTGCGTCCTTAGGAACCTACCAGGTCCACTGAACTTTTACAAGCCTTATGGCTCGATTCCAGAGCTGCTTTCTTTTCCGATCTAGAATACGCATCGGATGCACATGAAAAGCATTTTCCTTCTCCACCTAAATCACATTCCAATCAATAGCATGATTAACATTAGGTACATATTTCTTAAGCAATGACACATGAAATACATTATTTATATACATGCATGCAAGCAATTCAAGCCTATATGCTATTGGACCAAATCTTCTCTAGGATTTCAAAAAGACCAAAATATCGAGCTGCCAACTTTGAAAAATTTCACAACTTAGGGGAGCTTTTGTTGGCCTTCACTCTCAGGAATACATTATCCCCTACCTCAAATTCACTGTGAGTTATGTTCTTATTAGCACAACTTTTCTTCCTGTCTTAGGCAGCTTTCAAATTCTTCTTAATCTTCAATATTTGTTCTTCCATTTCCTTGAGTAACTCTTCCCCAACAACTTCCCTATTAGCTCAGTTGTCCCAACTTACTGGGGTGTTGCACTTTCTTCCATAGAGTGCTTCAAATGGGCTCATCTTCAGTGATTCTTGATACCCATTGTTGTAGGAAAATTCTACCAAGTGTAAATAATCCTCCCATTTAGATGGTTTGTCAATCACATACATCCATAGCATGTCCTCTATCACTTGGTTCACCCTTTCTATTTTCCCATCCGAATCAGGATGATATGTTGTGTTGAAGTTCAGATTTGTTCTAAACCTTTTGAATAACCCCTTCCAGAACTTTGATGTAAAATTTGGGTCTCTTTCAGACACAATTGTCTTGGGTACGACATGCAAGCGTGCTACTTCCTTCATATAAATATCAACAACATTAGTTTCCTTATGATTAGTCTCCATAGGAACGAAATGTGCATCTTTAGTAAGCTTGTCCACCACCACCATGATTGCATCATGCTTCTTGCTCATTCTGGACAATCCCATGATGAAATCCAGTGTTACCACTTCCCATTTCCACTCAAGAAAGGGTAATGGTTGTAGTAACCCAACCGGGTGTCTATGCTCATGCTTGACCCTTTGACATTCCAAGCATTTAGCAAAAAAATCAGCAATCTCCCTCTTCATGCTTGGCCAATAATATTGTCTTTTGACTGCTAAAATTGTTTTGTAATATCCTGGGTGTCTTGCATAAGGTACATTGTGCATTTATTTTAAAATTTCACTCCTCAATTCAGAAGACTTGGGTACATAAACTTTGTTTCTGTACAGGAGGATTCCATCAATTCCCAATTCATAATCCTCAACCTTCTGTTGCATTTTACCTTGCTGCAATTTTGTTACTAATTCCATGTACTGCAAATCTGATTTTGCAGCCTCTATAAATCTGTCTTTCAAATCTGATTGGTACATGCTAATGGTTGTAGCATCCAAATCATGCACTCTTCTGTTGATTGCATCATCCAATTTGTTGTCTTTCCCCTTGATATGTTTTATATCAAAGTCATATTCATTGAGAAACTCTAACCATGTACTTTGCCTGGAATTTACAGTTGGTTGATCAAATAAATACTTCAGACCATTATGGTTTGTCCTCATATCAAACCTCTTTCCCATGAGGTAGTGCCTCCACTTCTTCAAGGCGTACACTATGGTTTCCAACTCCAAATCATGAGTGGCATAGAGCCTTTCTTTCTCCTTCAACTTCCTTGATTCATAACATACAACAAACCCATTTTGACTGAGGATCCCACCCTATCCTTCTTTACATGCATCTATGCATACAATGAAGTCTTCAATTGGATCTACAATCCTCATAATTGGAGCACTAGTTAACAGTTTCTTCAATTGTTGGAAGCTTCTTTCACATTCTTTTTTCCATTGAAAGTTCTTCCCCTTCCTTTGTAAGGAAGTGATGGAGTGAGCTATTCTCGAAAACCCTGCAACGAACCTTCTGTAGTAACCATCTAGACCAATGAAGGATCTTACTTCTATCACATTCTTAGGTGTTTTCCACCCTCTAATGGCCTCAATATTTTTAGGTTCCACTGCTATCCCTTCTTCAGATATGATATGCCCCAAATAGTGAATTATTTTTTGACAAAATGAGCACTTGCTCGATTTGGCATACAGTTGATGCCCCCTTAGCACTTGCAGCACCATCTTACAATGATGCCCATGCTCTTCCTCAGACATGGAATATACAAGTATGTCATCCAAAAATACAATGACAAACTTATCTAAATACTCCCAAAAAACACCATTCATTAAGCACATTAAACAAATGGGTGCATTTGATAACCCAAATGGCACCACTGTGAACTCATAATGACCATACCTTGTCCTGAAGGAGGTATTTCTGGTATCTTCCTCTTTAATCCTTATGTGATGCTATCCTGACCTGAGATCTATCTTGGAAAATATCTTTGCATCATTCAATTGATCAAAGAGGTCATCAATCCTTGGAAAATGATACTTGTTCTTTATAGTTACTTTATTCAACTGTCTGAAGTCGATGCACAATCTCAACATCCCATCTTTCTTCTTCACGAACAAGACCAGGGCACCCCAAGGTGACACACTTGGGTGTATATACCCCTTCTTTAGAAGTTATTCAAGCTGCATTTGCAACTCTTTCAGCTCGGGTGTACTCATTTTGTAAGGAGTCTTTAACACTGGAGCTTCTCTAAGCATTAAATTTATAGAGAAATCAATATCTCTCTTTGGGGGTAGTCTTGGTACCTCCTTGAACACATCTTCAAAATCTTCCAGGACTGCATGATCCTCCAAATTTGACAACTTATCCTTAGATGCTTCCTCCATATGGGCTGCAAATATTTGATAGCCTTTCCTATAACATTTCTTCAGCTGCATTGTTGAAATTTCTTTGATAGTCACTGCCCTAGGAATTCCTTGGACTACTCTATGATTTCCTTCCTCATCTAGGAAAGTGAATGTCTTGTTACGACAGTCTATGATGGAATGGTGTTGGTCTAATCAATCCATACCAATTAGGCAGTCATAAGATCCTAAAGGAAAGATGTTCAAATATTCCCTTGTGCTCAGTCCCTTCATATCCATAAGACATGGCTTAACTATCTCATTGAATTTTCTTTTGGATCCAGTAGCCAGCTGCATCAACCAAGATATTCCATGCATGCTTCTTGGCAAATGAAAACTTTCCACCATCTTAGGATCTATATAACTATAACTAGCTCCTGAATCAATTAAAATAGTAATGGTTTGGTTGTTGATCATACCTCTCACTTCAATCATATGCGATTGATACTCTGATTTATTGTTGTCCAAGGCTGCATAGATCCTTGGTATATTTCTTTCCATGTCCCCCAATGTTTCAGCTCGATGAACATTGTGAACAACTCTCACTTTGTCACTTCTATGAGGACAATCTCTAAACATATGATCACCTTTTCAACCCCAACATTGAATAAGTGGTTTCCTTGGCCTTTGACCACCTATCTCAATCATTATGGGTTCTCTAGAAGTTGGTTGTCCTTCAGGATTATTTCTGAAGAATGGTGGATTAATTCTCTTCTTCCTCTGATCCATCTTGAATTTCTTCTTGTCTTTTCAAGCATTTTGGAAAGTTGGCTTTGTTTTTGCTAATCATATAGGCACTTATCTCGTCTTATGGTCTCCTCCAATGTTTTGGAATCATCATATTGTATTTGTCATTGATGAATGGTGGCAAACCACTCAAATATATATAAATCTTGGTTGTCTCATGCTTGATGAGAGAAACATACTTCAACAATTCAAAACACCTTTTTTCATACTCATCAATGTACATACTTCCCAGCTTGAGTTCAAAGAAATATTTCATTTTCTTATCATAGTACCTCTTAGTCAAGTATTTATTTTCAAAATACTTCTTGAATTCCCTCCAAGTAACATTTTTATCTTTAATGTGTTGCACCTACACAAGTTGATCCCACCACATGGATTCCATACCTTTGAGTTGATAGATGGAAATTCTTCCTTTTGCATGAGAAGAATAATTATGCAATTGAAAATACTTTCTCATGCCCAAAATCCATGTCTCAACATCCTCATCCTTTCTATGCTCCCCATCAAACATAGGAGGTTTGATTTTGTTCATTTATCCCCATAGCGCATCCACCCGAGACCTCTTATTCTTCCTAACAGAGGATGTACTTGAGTTGTTGTGTGCTCTCTTATTGGAATGCCTCGGGGGGTATTGGTGATGTATGCTATCACTTTTTTTCCTTTTGTGACTTCCTGATTTGATTGAGCCACTCTCCGTATCCAATTTCTTTTATATTCTTTCCAGGATCTACACCAACTTTATGTTGAATTCTCCCTGTTACTCCTTGGCCTTCATGAGATTTTTGTTATCTGCTTGGTGATTCTGGACATCCTTCTGCAACTTTTCAATGATTTTCATCATGTTCCATTATTTATATATCTCTTCTCCATGCCCATTGGAGTTTGATCATTCAACTCCCAAATGGACATCCATTCCTCTAACTTCATTTTCCAAACTGTAAGCACCCTATGATTTCCCCATTTCTCTGCACTATGCGACAATTCGGTTCGGTTCTGACAATTTTTAATTCTGCAAAATGTGCAGTCAACTGAAATTTTGTCATCCTAATAGACTTTAAAAAAAAATTAGAGAATAAACCAATTTGATTCAATAAAATCAATATCGGATTCCATTTTTCAGCGGTTCTTGGTCGGTCAAGAACCCCTTCGGGATTCTATCCCTAAGCTCCACTCTGTTCTACAAAAAAAAATTGGGCATTAACCCCTTTTTCTTCTATCCTTGGTTCGCATGGGACCACGGTTGTGACCTAAGACTTATGATTTAGGTTCTTATCAATATCCTTGAAACTTCGAGCTCCAGGCTTCAAAGTTTTCCCTTTTTCCACGCGTCCCAAAATCACAGAACAACTAACTATAGAACGTGTGAAGAATGGTAAATCTATGGTCCACCTTCCTTGCTCCAATCTATGGTGGATAGGATATTCAGAAATTTTTTCCTTCTATTACTTCATGCACCATTTATTCTGAAGTGTCAAGTCTCCGAACTTCACGATCTGGTGCCATGTGTCCACTAGGGCCCATGGTTTCCGTGCTTGAACTAATAAATACTACAACGTCACATCAAACTTAGTACTTTTCAAATTGTGAGGACATGGGTTGGTGATTTTGTAGTAACCCACCAATTGTTCCACAATTGTCCCCACGCTGAAACGTACCCCTTCTGGGAAACTGTGGTTTGGATTGCGGGACCTCTCTATAGAATTATCTTTCGCACAACTTCGATATCTATAATTCCTCCCGACCATTGATCTTGATAGATCGTGATCAAAGTTAATGTGGGCTCGATCCAACGAACTTATTGGCCAAGTTTAACTACCTTGTGCCACCTCCAAGAGCGCCACGTGGCAAGACACACGAAGCTGACATGTGGTCCAATCAAGCGGGTGATATTTGTCACATTCTAACTTCATTTCTATCTTACAAAGGTTCTTAACTCACTGAAATGTGGAACACATCAGATGTGTCCACATCATCCCTAGTGACATCAGCAAGCCACATCACTTCGAGACTTCAGGATTTAGGAGATTTCACCTTAGCATACCTCACTTCTCCTGAATGCCAAATTCCCAAACAAGTCGATCTTCTGACATGTGTCTCCTTCAACGAACGGACTGAATTGTCTTCAGAATTTGGGACTTTGGAGATTCGGGCTTTAGAACTTCATAAGTTTCCACTCAACTCACACCTTGTTTCTCCCGAATGTCGTATTCCCGAATAAGCTAACTTGTCGACACGTGTTCCTTTCTTGGATTGACGGATAGGAAATGCACCAAGTTCGCTCTGTCTTCTCTACACGTGACGAAGAGTTGTGACCTAGAATTAACCTTTTGGCGCTTATCTCACTTTGCAAGATCGAAAATCATGTTTTAATGAACCATGAAGATCAAAGTCCATAAGTGATTGCAGAAACTCAAATTTTTCACGCTTTAATTTCTCTCGTGATTTCCATAATGGAAAGATGCACGCCCGTAGTGGGATCAATATCCACCATTGATTTGTTAATTGAGCAAGAGAAACGATCCTAAGGGATTGCAGAGTCTCAACTTAGTCTCGCTTTAATTTCCTTCTCGATCTCTGCAATGGCTCACCACCATCGATCTCCCCTCAATGAGATCTGACGGTCGTGACTTAATTCGTTGATCTCTCTCCAATGAAATATAATGGTCGTGACTTAATATTTTCTTGATCCGATGAATTATCTTTATCTTGCCCAGATATAATGGCCCAACACCACGAATGTCGTAATTTCTTTCTCTATGGCCATTTATTAAACTTGTTACATCCTCCTATGTTTCTGAACACATTCCAAGTATTCTTTGACTTTCATACTGTACCTGTAAAATTCTATGGAATTTCTATGCCAAATTGCTCGTTTGTGGCCCATCCAGGTTCAACGTTGAAAACCATAAGGCTTTGGAACCTTGAATTTTGTCTATTTTGAAAACAATTCTTTTCTAAAACTTTTGGTTAATCTTACACTAACATGGCCCATCCAGCTTAGTGTTGAAACCATGGATCTAATACCACTTTGTAATGTCCCAATTACCAACAACAAAGCGAAACACCACTTCCTTTGGACATCTCTTTAGCTCTGATACCAATTTATAAATTTAGATGCATGCATATCTAATGCAAATTAACAATTACAACATTATGTTCATGCCACTTATTCGTGGAAATAACATTAAACATTCTAACACTATATTCATACAGACAACATATTCTAATCATACACATATTAATGCTGAATTAATAGTAATCCCACATACAACATATATAATATATCTAAGAATTTCTCATCAAGTTATAAAACATGTACAATTACACCAAATACAATCAACAAAGATTTGGTGCTTATGTTTTAAGATGACCACCAACTCTGCAAACCTTCCATGAACCTCCCATCCTTAGATCATGTTTCTCATGCTCATCACAATACCCTCGAGCTGGGACTAAACTCAAAGCAGGCAAGGGATTCCTAGGTTTGGCAAGGGCAACAGGAAATTCGCACAGGTCAACAAGAAGGATTATCTCCCAGTACCACACTAACATCCCATGCCCTCATTCCTCACATCCATGTCCCACCCCGTGAAGTGTGCCCCTTCTACTCAATAGTCCATCGACTTCCCCACTTCCCTTCAGGGCTTTGTAAAGCAATGTGCCGTAGAAGAACACCATATCCATAACCATAGCTTCAGTTTTGGCTCCTCTGAAATCATCACTTCCACAACAACCTCTCTCACCTGGAGAGAGTTGTTTGTAGGCCTGACCACCTTCTTCTTCAGTCCAGCTTCTAAGTAAATTCCTGAAAAGGTGATGGCAACAAAAAATCTCAGTAAAGAACAGAGGATGGCAGCAAGCCACACTTAGTCAAGGAATTGCGTGGGCTACAACGACCAACAATTAAGACACAACACGACTAAGGAAGTTACAAGGTGTGTGCCTATTCATAGGTAAATGATGGAGATGATGGCTCCATATGTGAGTCAATGGGTGAATCAGGTAGGGTGACAGACTTGCGAGTAGGCAAGGGTCACAAGAATGGCTAGTCGGAGGAACCCCCAACGAGTTGGCTTTCCCATCTATAAAATGCATGCGCCCATGTTGACACATGTCTTCCTGAAGCCGCATCAGTTCCACTTAGAACTCGTTCCCTTTCCCAAGAACTTAGGACAACACTTATCATGTCCACCTTAGAATTTATGAAGTAATAATAAAATATTATTCCCTTAGAGGTAAGCCCTCTAGCTTATCCCCTAGGCCTAGACACTTATCCCCCTCTATTACCGTACCTAGTGGAGCTTAGTTCCCCATAATATTTCTTCATTATCAGTCTATAGGAAGAAATGTAATTTTATTAATGATATGTGCATTTACATATACAAAATTCAGGCTCATGGCCTTAAGCATGTAGGATCTTCGGCCTAATAAACATATAAGTCTTCATCTTATAAACACTTAGCTCACCTTCCTATAAACATAATTACAATTCAGTAGGGGCTCGGCCTTGGGGTGTTACAATCCTCCTCTTATATGACACTTTCCTTGCACTTACAAGGCCCTTCACTCTATGGTGGACCCAAGTGCCATCCATTAACTTGGTTTCTTTTGGTACCTTGTTTGCTAATTGTTTGCATCAAACAAGTGTGCCCAACATGTGCATTCGATTGCACTCAGTGCAGGTGGCATTATTCCCAAGTGAACTCGAAGGTGAATCCAATGGAGAAGATATGTTCAACCCCTAGGGTCTGCACATCTGGCTAAGGCACCTAAGGCATCCAAACTTTTATAAAAGAAACATGGAATGATCCATCACTCCATCCATTGATCATAAAGGCAATTTCTAGCATTGCAACCTTCTATGGAAACCATCCATGCCCACTTAGGTAGTGCATCTACTTCCATCCATGGGTAGAGGAATTTCATTCTCCCACACTAATTTTGTTGTCATCATAGAAACATCCAACCAACACTTTTCTAAGTGCCCCAAGATTCTACTTCTAAAATTCATAGATCTTGTCTTCATAGTGCGATGGCACCTCTTTCATTTTTGAATTGTTCTCCTCTGTCGGTATATCTTTCCAGCTAACAAAGTACTCATTCCTTCGATTCTTACCAAGAAGGTGGTCCTATGTGAAATTTTCTTGTCCACTTCCAATGCTTTCTTATCTACAATCAACATGGGGTATCTAGATGGTGCTACTCTTCTAGTATCATCTTATCAATCCTACCAGGCTTCAACTAACAGGTGTGGAAAACTAGATGGTGATCTCTTATGTGGTCTGAAAGCTCCAATTTGTAAGTGACATTTCCAATTCTCTAAAGTAACTTAAATGTCCCTTCTAATGACCAGAGAAAACCACCAAATGTGCCCCTTGGTTACTTGAACTATTTTCTACCCAACTTAAGTATGACCAAGTCACCAACTTGAAAATATGTCTCCACCCTTGTCATGATATTCCCAAGACTTCATCCTTTCCACTATATTCGTCAACTGAACGTGATCCATATCCATTTTTTCCACCATCCCTTCATGAACCCCAAGGATGATAGGTTGCACCCATGGTATCCTTATAGAAATGTGTGTGGTGTCAATAGTCACTACTCATTTGCTAACTTGAATGGATGATAGCTCGTTGCAAAACTATTTTGCGTGTTATTACTGGACCAGGTTGTATCCAACAAATTTGGCTAGTTGGGTTGGTTTGAATGAACAAAATTCCCTGGGTGCCTTCCCATCTTCCTATGAATGATAACTTGAACTCATCAGTATCTTGGGTCCAACAAGCCTTAACAATTTTTTCCAAAACCACCTTGTGAACCCTGTGTTTCTATTTGACACAATGCTCAATGGTAGGCCCTAGTTATTCACAATATTCTTAAAGAATAACTTTGCAACTTATTATGTTGGATAAGACACCTTCATTGGCACAAACATTGCATACTTGGAAAATTAGTCAACAACTACCATAATACCATTATACCCTTTGAAATTGGAATTTAAGTGATGAAATCCATAGAGACACGTCCCAATGTCTCTCTATCACTAGAAAATGTTGGAGCTGACCAACCTTCATTCCAATGTCTACCTTTTCCATGCCTTGTCTGGTTGGCGCATAAGAAAATTCTCAACATATTCCTCCACATCTTTCCTCATAATTTCCCAATGGAAAAAAATTTCTTGCAATGCCATTTTCCTTTGATGTCCTATTTGGCCCACCCAAAGTGAATCATTCCACTTCCTCGAGAGTTTCTATTGAATGTTAGATGATTAAGCACATAGATGTGATCACCAAAGTACAAAAATCTATTTTCCATCCAAAACTTCATGGTTTTCCCACCTTCACATGTTTCATGATGTTCAAATTTGTGGAATTCTTGTGCATTCCATTTTTTATCTTCTCTTCCATGTATGTGGAAACTTGCACCTGAATACCCATGGGAAATAGCAACTCATTCTCCTATAAGACTACAAGTTGTGCCTTTCTACTCAAGGCGTACACTATTGTGGTTAACTTGCTTGGTCGAAACTCAATGGTCATGTAAAATTTTGTCAAGAAGTATTTCCACTATGCTTACTTAAATGATTGTTGGAACATAAAGAAATGATGGTTCATCACACATATCTTGGGTTTAGTCAGTCAAGAGGTCGACCTACATATAGATACAGTTGGTCAAGAGGTCAACCTACATATAAATACAGTCGGTCATGCAATCAACCAACACAGTACACCATTCGACTGAGTAGTCAACGTGCACGTTAGTCGGATAATTGACCAGCAGTCCAATATAGTTAAGTGATGGATCAACCAACCCAAAAATTGACTATGATTTGGATGTGTAGGCGATCGGGTCGAGCATCCTTGTCGAACCAACTCAACAAACATGATTTGGTGGATTTGACTCTAACAACTCATGGTTACATATGGATAAGAGCTTCCAGATTCTATGGAAGTTGGTTATATCTTGAGACTATAAAAAAAAACCCTTGTGGAACTATCACAACAAACGATATTTTACAATAGATCATGTGGATAAAGATGTGCAACATGCATAGTGATGTTATGATCATAGTGCACTTTGCTTAAGTGTTATAATGGTGTCTTTAGACACCACCTGTATCCTTGAAGTTTTTTCTTCCTCTTCAATTATCTACAGTATTGTGTCCCTTGTTTCATGTCATGTTCCACCCTATTCCCCAACATGGTATAGGAGCGGATGATTTAAAATCTTGACCTGTTATCTGCAAACCTTGTTGAGTCGGATATGTTGCGTTATTGACTCTGGGTCGATGGTTTGATGATTGGAACTTATTGAAACATACCAGTCTATCTAGATATTGAATATGACTTCTAATATTGATCATGTTGTTATGAACGGATCAAATTATGTAGTATGGGCACTAGATATGGAAACCCTACTAAAGAGAAAAGGATTGTGATAGTATACGAAGGTCACAATTCCAGAGCCAACAGACAACCAAGAAAAGTTCATTGGTGATGGGAAGAAGGATGATGTTGTAGAAGTCATCACTAACTACATCTCGCAAGAGATTCATTTTCACCTCAGTGGAATAGACTATCCTCTTCAAGTATGGAGAATATGAATTCGTTGTTCGACTGAGTTGAGGAGATCCATGTCATGCAATTGGAGAAAGAGTTTATCTCTCTCAATCCTCATTCTTTTGAAAGAATGGAAGAATTTGGCACATGTCAAGGAACTCCAATTGAAATTGGGTGAATGTGGAAAGCACTATCATAAGAAGGATGGAAAACTCATCGAGCTAGTCCTAATGAACTTGAGAACACCATTCGATGTGTTCATGTCGATTTTATGCACCAAATAGAAAACATGCAAGGAAGATGGTAAGGATTACACCTTTGAATTTTTTTGTGGTGTTTTAACTACTGATCAACATAGATTTCTTGTAGATAGAAATGTTGGTGATAAACACCAATATCACTTTCTCAAGGGAAAAGGAAATATGGATCCTAGGGATAGAGTATGGTCTGATGGCTCTACACATAAATTTGCATACCATGACCAAAAACCTAAAATATAAGAAGATGCATCACAACGAAGTCGAAAGAAGAAGACATGTCAGCATTGTGGAAAGACTAGACATGTGGAGGAAACCTATTGTAATAAGCGAGATGACTTAGAGGATAAGTTTAAATTCCTTGAAGGATATGTGTCCTCTATGCGTCGAACCACTAATAATTTCACCTTTCAGTTCAGGACTTCTCAAGCCTTGTTGTCTTAATCTCTACAAATAAACTGGGTAGCAGACTCAAGATGCACTCAACACATGGCTAAGGATGCCTTTTTGTTCATGATACACAATAAAGTTGAGGAGATTAATATCTATGTTGTTGATGATTTTTCTCTAAATGTTGTTGGTCAAGGTGATGTTGCTTGTCAACATGGGAAGATTGTTGACATATATCATGTGCCAAATCTGAGCACCAATAAGTTGTTTGTTGCTCAGTTAATACAGAAAGGTAAGATTGTGGATTTTTTTCCAGATCAGTTATATGTTCTTGATTTGAAGAAAGGTAAGTCATTTTTCGTTGGCATGCCTCTTGACCTGACTGATAGTTTGTACAATTTCTATCACTCGACTCAACCTGAACCCAAACCAACTGCACTTGTTTCTCACACCAATGAAGGAAGTCGAATTTGGCATAAACAACTCATACATCTAAAGTTATGAAGTCTGTAGGAACTGACAACTTAGAACATGGTTGTTGGTTTCCCCAAGGTGTTTCCCCTTGAAGTAGTCTATAAGGATTGTGTACTTTGGAAGAATCATTAGGAACCATTTGAATTTGGTAGAGAACAAAAACTATTGGAATTGGTTCAAAGTGATGTATACTGCATTAATTTACCTTCATTGGAAGGTGCAAGGTACATTTTGACATTCATTGATGATTTCTCTCACTTCACATGGGTGTGTTTCCTAAAGAATAGGAACCTTGTCATTGATAAGTTCAATGAGTTTTAGGCCTTTACTGAAAATCAATGTGGTCAAACCATCAAATGGTTGACATCAAACAATTGTGGTGAGTATGTAAATTGACCTTTTGAATAATACCTGCTTTGATTTGGTATTACCTATAAGGGGTGAGTTCCTCACACTCCTCAGCAAAACAGTGTCGTGGAATACAAAAATAGGACATTAGTCAAAATGGATAGATGACTTTTGCAAGCTAAATACCTACCCCCTCCCTTATGGGATGAAGTAATCTACTATGAAAATTATCTTTTCAATCACATCTCAACTCGAATTGTGCCTTCCATGAGTCCAGTTGAATAATGGTGTGGGAATAAGCCTTTAGTCGACCACCTCTGTGTGTTTGGATGTGTTTCCTAGGATGAAATTTCTGATGATCACAAAAATAAGTTGGATGCAAAGATCCATTCTTTCATCATGATGAGATACTCTAAAGATTCAAAACCCCATCAATTGTTTGACCCTGTCAAATGAAAAATAATTATCAGACGTGGTTTTATGAGAAGTCTTCTAGAATCAAGTTGATGAATGCATCTTCTATTGTTGTAGGATGATCTCTTTGATTTTGTCTATTACATTGGAGCTATTATTCCATATTCTAGTCTTTCAACTAGACAATTGAACATTTTCTATGTTCTAACTAGACCATTGACCTCCGAGTCAACTAGTCCATCATCCGTAGTCTAGTTGGTTAGGATACTCGGCTATCACCCGAGAGACTTGGGTTCAAGTCTCAGAAATAGAACCAAATTGTTGTAGTCCAAGAAATTGAAGAAAGTATTCAAGAGAGACTACATTGGAACACACATCAAGACAGACATAACCCAAGAAAGAAGGAGAAGTATTTGCTAAGGATATCCAACCACATGTCTATTCCATATTCCAGAGTATTTGTACAGTAGATATGTGGTTGGAGTGGTTATACCCTCTCCAACTAATCATTTGTTTAGTTACATTCACCACTTGTTACATATATTCTTACTTTATTACACAGTATCATGTGGTCTAATGTGTAATAACATATATGTGATTACTATTAGAACCTAAGAGACCCCCTCAACAAGACACTTTCACTTTTGATTGACCTAATAAAGTGAACCGTAGTTCACATGTTTCTTGTCTCCCTAGATGGGATACCAAAACAATTGAATTTATTGGAGATGATGTTGGAGATGCCTCTTGTGGATGACAAACTTGAAGTCAAAATCAACATGCCAACATTTCCTTGATAACTCATGTACTTGAAACCTATGAACCTCTTACCTAATAAAATGTTGAAGGATGACATGAATGGGAGTAGGAAATGAAGAATGAAATTGATTTTTTGACGAAGAATCATACTTGGGACTTGGTTCCCCGACCACAAGGAAAGAAAATTGTGAAGTGTTGATGGGTCTACATGACCAAATTTACCTCTGAAAGTGTTGGAGCAGGCATTTTTGGGAGTAATCATAGTAAGAAATGAAGCATGGACCAAAGGGAAAAATGTGCACAAGAAAAGAAGGAAGACCAACACAACAAAGGGAAAATGAAACAGTGTGCGAAAAGATTTGTAGAAATCCGACGTATATGTGGACAAACCTAGCCATGTTAGGGTTAGGGTTTTGGAGTCATATTGTAATGGTTTTAACCCATTTTGTAGTATAAATAGGATGTATGAGGTAGATTGAAGCATCATCTTGAGTGTTATCATATCTTTGGCATATTTTTGGTGTCCCTTTTGAGAGAGAGAGTATCACACTTTTTGTTAGATTCTGTATTTTGATGAGAGTTGTGGATCTCAGATGGAGTTGATGTAATTGAGGGTCAGGTCGCAAGATGTGGATCTTGGTGTCAATTTTTTCCACCTCAACACTATTCACATATCCTATGATGTAATTCACGCAACATTATTTTGATGAAGAAGAAGAAATAAAAAGAAGATATTTGTGGACGTAGCTCCAGGGGGGTGAACCATGGTAAAACCCTGTGTTACAATGTGTCTGAATGTTTTGTTATTTCTGTAATTCCGGTTAAATGGTTAGATGAATGAATGGTTTTAATTACAGTACACACTAGAATATTTATGTAGAATGAATATTATGAATGAATGGAATAGTGGATCTGATGAATGGTATAATAGAATGCATGGTTAAAAGTAAAAATAGAAGTAAGAAGAAAAACCCCAACCCCTTCCATGACTACAAACACCTTTGTCCTGAATTCACCCATAAAACATCTTGTGTTAGACTGCATTGTGCACTTTGTGCACGGTGAAGCCTTCTGGTTTATCATAAGGGTCGAAGGTGAAAAGGGTTTTGCTGGAGAACTAAGGTAGAACTCGGATCGTTCCATACATCCAATAAATGGTTATGTTGTCAACTAGAACTAAGAATAACAAACATGAAGGGGTTTGGTGAAGAATATGTAGTGGTATAAAGGGATGTTCAGGCCATGGAATACTACGAAGAAAGATATTGAAATATGGTTGGAGACAAATTAGTTGGAGTTGGCGCAGAAAGATAATAACAATTCGAGGTATACACTGCACCAGTACTTGCAAAGGTATGTGTTTACTGATTTGCATGAAGCATATTTTTGTTATTTTCCATAACTATTACAGAAGTGGATATTGAGGTTGAAAGATACTCATCCAACTAATCAAATCAGGCCAGTAGAGTGGATTGTTGAAAATGTTTCATGATTAGAAAGGGTTAATAACAAATTCACGTGCATAGTGGATTTCTGGTTAGACAATATTACTGCAGGGTTTATCACTGAGTTTGCAAAAGATACAATGAAGTCATATACTGTTGCAGAGTAGGATTTATTGAAGGTACCCAGAGGGAGGTACATCAAGTCACTCCACACGTCAATCAAGATCTTATTACATGATAAAGGTGTGATGACCATGTAATCAAACAACTAGATCACTCTACACACATGGGGGAGTTGGGGGAAGCACTAAGGAAGATCTCATAAATGGAGAAGGCTCTAGAGAGTATCCAAAAGAAGGAAGAAATGGAATCTGTCATGATGGATGATGCACAAACCAAGAAAATCATAAGGAACATAGGTGTGACGTGCAACGGACGACTCTACCAATATATGATGAATAACAAGAAGAGGGAAGTAGTCGAGCGAGAGGGCTTGGAAAATGATGAGGAAGAGGTAGATGGTATACATACTACGGGGCAGATTGAGGATATCTTGTATATCACATGTGAGAGGAAAACAAGAGGCCATGGGCCCGATGTAGAGGAAGGCTCTCCATTCTGGATCTGAATTAGTGTGGAACTGACAACCCCATGTGTGACTAAGACATTTGAAGAAGAAAAATAGATTAACCAACAAGTGCTTAGTGATAGGCAATTTTTTACAGGATGTGGGTCCAGTAGTAGAAGTGTCGGTTCAACAAGTAGCAGTCAATTATCTACACTGTGAAGAGGTGGTAGGTCAACAAATTTCATAATGGCAGGACAAAATACAACTATTAGGTTACCAAAATTACAAGGGGACGGGTCAGATGATCCATAAAAGAACTTGTTCATCTATGATAACATATGGGAAGGAAAACATATTACCGACAAGTATACAAAGGATGCGTAGTTGGAAATCACATTTAGATACCACCCATTAGACTGGTACATGGGTATATCAACAAATAATCCAACGAGAATGCCTGCAACTGTAGCATATGTGAAGAGGAAATTAGTCAATGAATTTCAGAAACCAATCTTAGAAGACCAGCTTATGAACGAAATGATAGAGATTAAGAATATACTAGGAGGATAAGTTTGGGAAGTGGACCAGGAGTTCAAGAGGCTAAAAGGTAAGTTAAAATATATTATTACTGATACACAACATAGAAAATTGTTTGTGAATTCTTTGTTTCCACACTTGAAGTATTATTGAGACAACATAAATTCCAAAGTCAGGGTGAGGCTCTGCAGGGATCCTTACAGCTAGAGGAAAACCAGTAAAAGCATACAAATCCACTTGTGGAAGAGTTGAAGAAAGATCTAAAGAACTTAACATTCCAATTGAATCAGAACAAAGGAAAGGAGAAAAGGGAATATGTATGGTGTAGAATGCGCAAGACAAAATGCCATCACTAGAATGAGTGTCCATTATTTGGGTAGTATAATGGAGTGGGTATGCCAAACCCTTTAGCTTTAGGAGGACCATGGTGTGAGATTTGAAAAACACATGGGCATGATCCCTATCATTTCCCCTTGATGAAAAAATATCACATAATACCAAAGAGTACATTTTGTAACTTTTGCAAGTCAATTGACCATGAAGAGAAGGACTATATAACCTCGGAGATGATGAAAGAAAGGATTGTAGATACATACAGGGTGTAGGATGAACATGTAGCGGGACAACCTACACAACATCCATAGTATAACAATGCGTAGTAGCCATAATATAATCATGTGCAACAGTTTGCAACACAACCATAATATAATCCTCTATTATGATCACATATAATACCACTCTTAGATTTTTTTCTCAGATATGGAACAAGATACAATGAAAAAAAATGGAATCTCTTCTCCTCCTGGTGGCCCAATATTTAACATAGCCCGATATCCATCTAGGGGTAGGTGTTTTACTTATGAAACCATTAATTGTGATAGAGTATTGGACCTTATATATTATTATTGAAATTACATATGTGTATATCCCCATATGCATGAGAAACAGGGGCTGACATGGAATCCTCTCATACCATGGTGGTCAACATGGTAAGGAAACTTGTGGGTGGCATAAATTTTGCATACAAACTCTGATTGATGCATAGTATACACCATTGGAAATATATCGTAGTGTAGAATATCATGAAGGGGGTGTGAATAAGTTATAGAGAGTGGAACCCCAAAAAAATTCATTTAATTCCTCAAAATGGATTAGAAAGGTTCTGGACCCCGATTTTCCAAACTGGGACCTCCCACTGAAATGGCCCTGCAAGCTAAATCCTCCATTTTTCCACTCTAAAAGGATTGATATAAATGAAAAAAAATACAATGATCTAATATGGATCAACCTCTTCAAATGGTAGCAAGTTGTAAATTTTTGGTTAGGTCTCGATCTTTCATTCTTAGATTGATATGCCTGAAATTTACGTGTAAACAAAAATCTAATTAATTGCATGAACATTTTTTCCCAAGGGAAAAAACAATAATTTATTAAGACTATTGATTGACGACAAAGTTGATCATTACAACGACCATGTATGGTAAAATCTAGAAGATATTGTCACAAATCTCTTGCTTCAACTCCTTGATTCAATTTTAGAGTAAACTTATAAGGTCGTTTTTGGGCAAGAATTCATAAGTGTGATTTATTTTTTCCATTAGAATTCCTTGGGAATTGAACCCAWCCTTGAGTGTAAAGCGCCAATGGTTTGATCACCCAAATGTGTGTCCAAGGAAAATAACCCCATTAGAAATGTTGATAGTTGATCTTAGAAACATGTTATTCTTGAACATGGTTAGGATAAGGTATAAACTTGAGAGCATTAGAGGGTATATTGAACAAGAAAGGGACACCTATTTAAAGATATTACATCATAAAATGTAGGCAATGTTGTCTAGGCTTAGTAGTGTATACCCAGGTCAGCTTCATACTAGGCTTATATTTCCTCCCATCTCATATGAGTTTGGGTTAGGAGCCTAATTTGATATGAGTTCTGAGATAAAACATACTCATATACTCATTACAAAGAAGTAGGATAGTGGCTTCGATAATTTAATGCATTTTTACAAGTACTAGTCCTTTCCAATCCTTCATTACTACCCACTAGTGACCGATATCAATAAGAAAATATTGCACATGTTACTCAAAAGCATGTCATACTCTAGATTGTTCTCATGCTCATTTCGACAATCAAAATTATTTTAAATATTGGTGATTATTGAGAATATGTTCACCTTTTAGAAATCACTCATGGTACACCCTAAATACTCAATCCCAAAGCATTCAAAATTTTCCCAAGTCTCTCTCAAAATTCAAAGGCATTGAAAGTAATGGTATTCATTAGAAAGGATTTAGGAGTGTATTTATTAGAATATAATCTACATTATAGGGTTTATTGTTTATGCCTTTTACTGCCTAGGAACTCGATTCCTTATCTATCATTTTAGAGAATTTTCTCCACATGTATGATGGATCTATTATCCTTTCTAGGTATCTTCCCAAAAAAACATATAACTTCTTTGATTGTAAAGAATTTTAATGATATGGTTAAAAGTGGTGCCCAATTTGCTTGGAAGTTTTCCAATGATAAACTTGTTCTGGATAAAATAGATAATGAACTTTTGGGTCATTCAGATGGAAACTTCTCCCATGGTGGATGGTTTGTAGGGAGTCTATAAAATGGGAGAGATCCCTATGAAGTTATAGGAGATCCTACAATTTTCAAACTTGGTCCAGGTGGAAAAATACTAGAAAGGTTACTATTGAAATTATTAGCACCTGAAAAACTTTCATGCTAAACAATGTATATGGCATTTAGATGCTTTTTCTAACTTGTGACACATTAAATTATTCTATCCCAAAATGTCAAAAAATATATATATTCCTAAATTTTTCATAAATAATGTGCTTATTGATTCTTTCAATAAGGGAGGCAAGTTAGATGAGGCCAAGAAGTTATTCCACTTGAAATGGATGAAAATAACATATGCCTTGATGTTGATACATATAGTGTGAGGGTTTCTATATGGAAGTAAATTTGGAAGAGGATATGAGGCTCTTCCATGAAATTTCCAACAAAAAATTATGCTTGGGTAAAGGATATCAACATCAACAGTGAAGGGTGAATAGTTAATTCCCTAAGGGAAGAGTCTTCTAGTGAGGTCTCTAATTAGAGTTAATAAATCCATCAAAAATTTTCAAATAATAGAATAACACAATATTGATGTTGTATCCATTTAGATGTGGAATCAAGATTTAGCCTTATCAATATAGTCTTCAAGATTTTAGGGAGGATATAGATATCATTAAATGATAGCATTATTTTCCATGGTTTGAAGGATAAAGTAAAATTCATCATCAAGGATAATAAAATTCAAATTCTTTCCATGAATTCTACAAGAGTATTATCATATATTCTTAATATTTGAGAACCTTTGCTTCAATTTTTTTTTGTTCCATTAGCATATTCTCTAAAAGATTTATAATGGGTAGGTACTACATGAAAACTAATAATTTCTTCTTATTTGTCTCATAGAGGAACACAATGTGAAGGAAAAACGTTTTTTTCACTCCATCGCTTGGATATACCTTAATGTTGGTAAGAGTAATCACAATATTAGTCACATGAAGCTCCAACCATCCTAAAGGTTTCTCTCCTTCAAGTGAAGGATGTATATAGACTATTTCAAAACCCCGATTGTGTCTTCATTCCCATTTGTTAGTATACCTAGCGCTACTATGTCCATCGCTTCATATTTTACTATGTCCATCGCTTCATATGTTTACAAAGTATTGTAGCTTTCCTAGTGCTCCTCTCTATTTATCACTTAAATTAAACCTAATGGTATCTTTTCTAGTGCTTGATAGTTTTTAGTATCTGAGAGTTGAAATCAATATAGAGTATTAATGTTCTCATATCATTTCTTTAATTAAATAATACTCCGAATCATTTTTTTCTTCAATTAAATACACTTAATCATTTTTTATAGTGATACAGAAATCGACGCATACTATTGTGTTATGTTATATTATTGTTAAAAGGAATACAACTACTTGATTATGATATCATTTTTCTTTGTATCATCAAATAAATCAATACATTTTTTTTTTCATTATGTCATTATTGAAATCAATGTAACCAATTGCTCTAAATAATTTATCATTGTGTCATCAGTATAATCAATGCATTGCATTGTTTTCCATTATGTCATTGTTGAAATCATAACAAGTGATTGTTCTAAATCATTTTTCATTTTACCATCTCTAAAATAAATGCACCCGTGTTTTGTGTTATAAATAATTTAGACTCCCGTATTTCTCTAAATCATTTTTTATTATCTTCACTAAAATCAATATGCCCTATTGTTTTGTATATCTCATTGTAAAAATGAAAACAACTACTTGATTATTATCACTTAAATCAATGCATATTGTTTTGCATTATGTCCTTATTGAAATCAATGCAACTAATTACTCTAAATCATTATTTATCACAGTGTCATCACCAAAATCAATGCATTGTATTGTTTTACATTATTTCATTATTAAAATCATAGTAAATAATTGTTCTAAATCATTTTTCATTAAACCATCTCTAAAATAAATTCACCCTATTCTTTTGTGTTATATTATTGTTGAAATAATTTCTCTAAATCATATTTTTAATATCATCACTAAAATTAATATGCCCTATTGCTTTCTGTTCTATGAGTGAAATTAATATGCACTATTATTTTGTGTTATATCATTACTGAAATAGGTATTCAATGATCGATATTCATTCACTTTTAGTTTTTGTGATTGGAACATATCAATAGTATAAACCCAAACCAATGAATTTTGAAACTTTCTTCACTTCGGTACATGATTAAAGAATAATTATACAATCATGAGAATCCTTTCATCATGTTTCATATTCAACTATTATATCATTTAATCCCAGTATACTTATTGTTAGTTTACATTTGAAACAATTTGAAAATGGATGGATATCCAAAATCTTCCTACTTTTATCATATTAGACTCATTAAAAATTAATTTTGTATATTTATATGGTACATAATAAATATGCAATAGATGGTGCTAAATTTGAAGTCTCCAAGCAATAAAAATATTATGGAAATTAGCAACTAAGAGATGGTTGGTCCTATAACATAAGTTTGATATTGATCTAGGTTTAATATTCATCTTGATAATGATTTAGGAACATTATTGAAATTTGTAATAATTATTTAAAACATTACATTGGGATTTTCATTATTTTAATAGTTAGTTATTGTTTTCAAAAATATAACAACATAATAAAACCCTACATAAGACTCTAAAAACAAACCTTATTTCAAAAAGAATGTTCATTCATGAAAATTCATTAGATATATGTTGATTATACACACTGTAGATTATTAAATTTAAT
>SNQJ01S0073459.1:0-15431 GCA_010110895.2 Picea sitchensis | reverse complement strand
ATCCTATCATCACAATCTGATGCAAATATCCTCGTATCACATTGCAATGAAAATACAGTGTCATTGCAATGCGATGACACTAGCCCCAACGTTGAAATGTGATGAACACCGCCTTATCATCGCAATGTCATGGGCATAGCCTTGTCCTCACAATGTGATGAACATGGCCTTGTAGTCTCAATGTGACACAAATATATTGTCATCATAATGTCATGAACATTCCCTTTTCATCTCAATGTGATAAACATAGCCTTATCGTCACTATGTAACAAACATAGCATTTTCGTGTTAATGAGATGAAAATAGCCTTGTCGTGTTAATGTGATGAAAATAACCTTGTCATCGCAATGTGTCGAGCATAGCCTTTTCCTTGCAATATGATGAAAATAGCCTCATATTCATTATGTGATGCAAATATCCTATCGTCACAATGTGATGCAAATATCTTGTTATCGCAATGTGATGAAAATATAATGTCATCATAATGCGATGAACATAGCCTTGTTGTCGCAATGTGATGAACATAGCCCTGTCATCTCAATGTGACCAACATAGCCTCATCATCGCAATGTGACATAAACATCCTTTTGTCGCAATGAGATGCAAATGTCTTGTTGTCGCAATGTGGCGAACATAGCCTCGTTGTCACAATGTGATGAACATAGCCTCGTGATGACAAGGCCATGAACTTGTCATCAAATTGAGATGACATTAATACTATGTGTTAATACCATATTAATACATAGGTTATGTTTGACCTAGGCCATTTACTAAGGCTATGTATTAATACTTTACTACAGATATGTTTAACCTAGGCTATTTACTAAGGCTATGTTTCACCTAGGCTATTTAATAAGGCTATGTAGTAATACTTTAGTAATGTATTACTAAGGTGAGTAAGGTCAATGTATTAATGTATTAATTCATGAGTGTAAATTAATACTTTAGCAATGTATTAATGTACTAATGTCATCCATAGTCATGGTCATGGCCAATTGTGGTCATCAATGGACAAGAATGGTCAAACATGGTTAACCATTGTCAATAGCAAACATAGACTTGTTGTCGTAATGTGATGAACACAACCTCATGACGACAAGGCCATGAACTTGTCATCACATCGTGACGATATTAATACTGTGTGTTAATACCATATTAATACATAGGTTATGTTCGACCTAGGCCATTTACTAAGGGTATGTATTAATACTTTACTACAGATATGTTTAACCTAGTCTATTTACTAAGACTGTGTTCAACCTAGAATATTTACTAAGCCTATGTTTAACCTAGGATATTTAATAGGGCTATGTATTGATACTTTAGTAATGTATTACAAAGGTTAGTAAGGTCAATTATTATCACTTTTTTAATGTATTATTAATGTATTACTTCATCAGTGTAAATTAATACTTTAGCAATGTAGCAATGTATTAATGTTATCCATAGTCATGATCATGGCCAATTGTGGTTGTCTATGGACAACAATGGTCAAACAAGGTTCACCATTGTCAACCATAGTGAATGTCAATGGAAGTTAGCCATGATCATGGAGAACCATAATTAACCATGATCATCGTAATTCAGGGTCGACCACAATTTACCATGGTCACGTGACACAAATGTCTTTTCATCACGATGTGACGAAAATATCCTATCGTCACGATGTGGTGAACATAGCCTTCTTGTCGTAGTGTGATAAACATAGCCTCCTGAAACAAGGTCGTGACCTTGTCATCACATTGTGAAGGTATTAATACTATGTGTTAATACCATATTAATACATAGGATATGTTTGACCCAGACTATTTACCAAATATATGTATTAGTACTTTATTAAGGCTATGTTCTAATACTTTACAAAGGCTATGTTAAACCTAGGCTATTTACTAAGGCTATATTTGACCTAGGGTATTTACTAAACTTATGTATTAATACTTTAGTAATGTATTACTAAGGTGAGTAAGGTCAATGCATTACTACTTTATTAATGTATTCTTAATGTATTACTTGATTATTGTATTAATATTTTAACAATGTATTAATTAATAATATATTAATAAATTAATACACTACACTATTAATCTATTAATACTTTAAAAATGCATTACTATTTTGTTGAAGTTTTAATGTATTAATACTTTAGTAATATAATAATTAATAATGTTTCAACGGATTAAGGGTAAAACCACGGAGGTGGGTAACACTTTTGTGACAATCTAATCACCAAAATTTCAAAAAACGTTTTTTTGGCCATACTAATATTATTTTTCAGTCGAACCTTGAAACGTCAAATCGAATGGTACAGTGACAGAACCCTCAATTTTCATGTAAAAATTTAGTCGAATGAATGTTTTCCATTCGAAAATATGTTTTTGGTTGAAAGATATTCAGGCCTAAAAATTCTTTCAGTCGAACTATTCTTTCGACCAAAAACTTCTTTCGGTTGAAAATTTGTTTATATATTAACCGCACATCGTTATTATAATGTTTTTTTCATCTCTTTTAGTTTATGATAGTGAGTGAGTTTTGAGTGATTATGTGTAGTCAGGTTGTTGTGTTGGCGCAGACGTTGTATTGGCGGGCGCTCCTGCGGGTGGTCGGGTTGTTGTGTTAGAGAGAGGTCGTGTGGATCGAGATTTAGTTAAGGTCAAAACCTTTCTAATTCATAATTTTGAAATTTAATTTAGAAGTCCCTTTTAATTTTTAATTTTAACTGTAATTTTTAATTTGTTATTTTAAATTTAAATTTTATTTTTAATTTAAAATTTAATTTATTTTTCGGCTCCTGTGGCCAAGATGTGGGCACGCCAACGACTGGGCCCCATGGCCAAGTCACAGCACATTGGACTGTGACTTGGACGTGGGGGGGAAATCCTGTGGCCAAGCCATGGGTAGGCTAACGGCTTGGCCATGGGGCTGGGCCCCCACGGCCAAGTCATAGTCCACTGGACTGTGACTTGGCCATGGGGGCCAGCCCAAATTAATATTTCACCAACAATTATATCACCCAATTTAAAAAACTGCATAACCCAATTCGAAAATAGTTGAAAAAACTCTAGAATGTCGTGTTATCCCTATAATTGATATGTTGATTGTAACTTGGTCATATTATTCCAAGAGTTACAAGCTTTAAATGAAATTCATGCATTTTCTGCTTAGTCTTTCCCTGGACTCCATTTTTAGAGTGGTGATATTATTCAAAGACTTACCAACTAGAAATGAACTTAATGCAGAGTCTACTTAGCCTTTCCCTTGACTCAATTTTTATTCATTCACCTCTATTTGGGCCTTAGAAGTTGAAATTCTTGTTGTACTATAAGTGCCATGTATTTTTCATAAACTCTGAGTCTATATTATGAAAATCGCTCCAGCCTAACGAGGTCAATATTCTTACTCACAAAAAAATAGCGCAGGTCTTGTTCCCTCCAAAAGAAGGATATCAACCAAGAATTCTAAACTAACCTCCTTAATAGTGTGTTGGTGTACACCTTAGTAAACTGATTTAACAACAAAATTATTCAAATCTCATTGGGGTTGTGTGTTGTCCTAAAACTAGGCAAAGAAGATAGGTGACCAAGGCCATTGTGTCTCTAGCTTCCTTCTCTATCCTGTTGATGCTACCTCGAATGGAAAATGTGCATACTAAACCCAAATAAAAATGCCCAACATTCTCTCATAACCATGTAACAAAATTTCACCTGTCCAAATTAATTGTGTCTTGTATATTACCAATTGTCCACTTAATCTGATTAATTTGAAATGTTTCAACTAATTTCTTAATTTATTATTAATCTACAGTTAGTTGAACTAAATCAGTTAAAAAAAGATATAGATATGAGTAATTGTTTGATCACTTTGTATAACTGTTTGATGAACTTGTGATTTGTAACAACCACATTGATGCGACCATGGGAGAAACCCTTTTTTTTTTGGTTTAACGGGAAATAAGGTAATGATGACAACACTATGACAACACCCCAGACGATGAACAAAAGCATGCAACCAAGGCAACAGGAAACTATGACACCATGCACAGGCACAAGGGAGATTGGGTAAAACACGCACAGAATAATATGGAGGAATGAATACCCACCTAACACAAACTCGACCACGCCTACAAGCTAAGGGAAAACATTCCCAACCCGATACAACAGCCTAGATGACAAGACGAGAACCTCAAGGCGCGCGAACCCAATGCCTAAATGTGTTCATCCCACGTGCCCAAGTAAACATACGATGCTCATCCACACTCACATGGAAGGCACCAACTCCGACCAAGATATGATTTGCTGCTGACCAATAGGGCGCGCCATGATCCATTCATCAGGAACCATGTCGTCCCCAGATGA
The DNA here is from genome assembly GCA_010110895.2 of Picea sitchensis. Taxonomy (NCBI): domain Eukaryota; kingdom Viridiplantae; phylum Streptophyta; class Pinopsida; order Pinales; family Pinaceae; genus Picea; species Picea sitchensis. The sequence goes on along the minus strand of SNQJ01S0073459.1, from coordinate 11,079 downwards.
GAGGTGCAACAATAACCCTGGCACAAACATAATCTAAAGGGCCAAGGCTCAAGACTAACCCACGCGCTAGGAGACCGAAATATTTGACTCAAGACTACACCCACACCCAAGCATTCAATCGACAAGACTCTGGACAACGATACTCAAAGGAATAAATGCAACTGTTATGCGACTTTTCCAACACCCCAATCGCTCATCAAGTCTAAACTTGTCAAAAATTTCCATCTAAAAAAAACATTAAGTAAAATCTAACTCGCATGTCTAAATTATTAATTAGCCATTAATTTACAATCAAATGACATTGAGTTTAACCAAATTAGAAAGTCTAAATACCATTTTCCATCGTTACCATGTAATTGATGAATCTAAAATAACCAATACTAAACCATAACTACAATTACTATCTAATTAACAATAATTATGATATAACTAGCATGTTTAATTATAGATTAGTCATTAAGTTACCATCAAAATAACATCATTTACGAATCCGTTTGGTAATCCTTCATTACACTTTAGTCAATAATTTCAATCTAAATAACATCAATTACTAATCAATCGACAAGTCTTCTTTAATCATTACTAAGACCGAATTGACAAGTCTAAGTTTAATTAACTTAAGAACTGTCTACGAAGGAAGTGAGGCTGTCTATTCAAATGGAAGGCTGCAATACAAATAAAAGACTATTGTGTTCAATACAAGGATGTTTAATTATTAAAGGTTGTGATAAACCATTAAATGTTGTCCAGTCAACGAAGGCTATTCTAATTGAAAAGTCATTTTAATCAATGAATATTGTACCAACAAAGGATGCTAAGGGAGAAGTCGTTCATTAAAGAAAACTAAATAACTGCGGTGTAAAACACGTCATCCCTTTCCACCTGGAAGCTAAGAGTTGCTATTAAAGGAGCAAGTAGTCAGCTAAAAAAAAATGGGTACAAGCACTAGCCTTAAATTGCAATTTGCAGGGAAATTACGCCATCATTAAATGAAAATGCAAGTGGTAAGTAATAAAGGAGCGATCAAGCTGGCATTAAGCAACGAAAAGCATTCCAATACAAACAAATCGCAGTTAACTAAACGATGAATGACTGGTAACACAAGTCAACACGCAGACATGACAGTTGGCCAAAATTGCCACGCTATTAAGAGGGGAAAAAATCATGGGCAAGATCAACAATCTCAAGCAAGTGCTTTAAAGAAAAATCGTGGGCTTTTACAACAAAGAATAAGATCCTGTGAGAGTAAAATCATGGTAATGTAATCTATGTGTTAACCGTGGTAATAAAATGGTGGTATCAGTAAAGAATCAACTCTGTGTCAATTGCAGCAACTCAGCCACATTAAAATGGTAAAAATCATGGGCAATCAATAGGAAGACGTAGAGAACGTTTCTCTGGGAAATAAAAGGAAAAATGAATCATCATTTAATTGTAATTCGTGGGCATACATAGGAATCCAATGGCAGTAAGTTTAATGCTTAAATCAGTCTTCAACAAGGGAAAAAATTGCCCCAGCAGTAAAACGAAATGTAGTCCAGAGAGGGGCAAATTTGTCAGGCAACAAGGTAATCAAAAACATAAATTATTAAGTGCAAAACACAGTCTTCTTCAAGGGAAAAATCGCCTCAAGGTAAAAATGAAATGCAGACAGAGAAATCATTTTGTTTTTCCATTGCTAGAATACCAAATAGAAAAATGCAGACATGGAATCATTTTGTTTTTCCATTGCCAGAATACCAAATGTAAAATCTAGAGATGAAGTCATTTCATTTATCCATTGCCAGAATACCAAATATACAAAATGAAAACATGAAATCATTTCATCTTTCCATTGCCAGAATACCAAATATAAAAATTGCAGACATGAAATCATTTATCTTTTCCATTGCCAGAATACCAAATAAAAATGCAGACATGAAATCATTGCGTTTTTCCATTGCCAGAATACCAAATAAAAAAAAAATGAAGGCAGGGAATCAAATCGTTTTTCCATTTCCATAACACCAATACAACGCAAACAACAGTAAGAGAAACGCAAGGATCCAATGGAAAAATTCATGGAATGATTGCAGGGGTTCTATCGGTCAAGGCGCAGAGAAAAACCAACCAGGACACAAGATAATCCATACGCAGAGGTCTTTTCCAGATGGTGGAATCAACAATCAGCCAAGGACAATAATGGAGGTATATGGATGATAGGAACACCCTTCACTCATCATCCACACACATAAAATAAGAGCGTTGAGATCCATAGGTATATTAACGCCGAAGTGACGACTCTAGATCAGGCTCCTGGTCGAATACTCAGGAGAGGACCGATGAGCTAGGGACGAAGGGAAAAACAACCACAAACTTCACAAATCAATACACCCAAGGCGGTCAAGACATGCCAAGAATCAAAGGCCATGGGGGCCAATCAATCATTGAGCTATGCTAAGGAAAACTCAGTCAACAACTAGAACGCTAGACAATCAATTTACTTACCCACTAAACATGTAGATCCAAGCATATTACTACTACAATATACCATACAAAATGAGGAAAGCGTACCATTGCCTGATCGTCCACTGTGAGTTGATGTCCTGCTCACTCCATGCAACACCCTCTTTCCGACCGATGAGACTTCACCGGTACCTCACAACCAATGCTAGGGGTACTCTTCTTCCCCCTTATCCCCCTGAGACGCAAAGGGGCCACACACGCTAGCTAGAGAATCAGCTAGCCTGCATCTCGCCTCACAAGGAAGAGATACCACTCCGCATCGAGCTGGGTATCCCAACTCCCACAAGCTAAGTCAGTCAAGTAGAGATTTATGCAGCATAACGTTATGCAAACATAAAAAGATCCTTAATCCTTCTCCTCCCTTCATTATATAGAGTTTCAAAGTCCCTTACTTTCCTAAAATCTCATTTAATTAAAGTTTTAAAAATTAAATCCTAAAAATCCTCTCCGTACAAGTGTCACCCATCCCCTTCATTCCTCCACAAATTAATTTCTTTAATTAATTAATTTTCCTTATTTCCCTCACCCACCTAGAGTCACTCCTAGAATTTCTCCTAGGTGTCCCCAAATTCTCTTACAGGTTTTAATGACTTTCCCCATTATCAATTTGCTAGTTCAGTTTTAAATTAGAAAGTTCTTAATGGTAGATACCTTACTAAGTTTGACATTCTGCTTTTTCCCTTGTGTTTCCCTTTTCTTCTTATGTTTCCCTCTTTTCCTAGTTTCCTAAATATTTATATTTCCCTCTTTCCCCTTTTCATTTAGGACTCAAATTGGCAGGTGTAGAAATTAACCCCCTTTTTCCTTTTTCCCTTTTTAGTTAATAATTTTAAATTATCATAAAATAATAAAACAATTATTTCCCTTTTTTTTTTAAATTTTACCATAACAAATTTTTATGAATCATTTAAATTTCTTACCCCCTTCTTGTTATAACATTTAATGAAGAGTATAATTATTATTTATGTTGTTTTTATTATATATATATATATATTAAAATTAAATTTTTACCACTAGCAGAATTTAGACCTAGACCTTAAATTTTTGTGTTGGGCAACATTTTATTACGGAAATTGTTTTAAAAATTCTTATCACGTTATTCATCCTAAGGCCATATAGGTTCATTCATTTATCATTAACAATGCTACATTACCTTCAGGATGCACTAGGTGCTCCAAGGGTGCCACTCGCCTCATATGTTCCCTTGCGTGACGTGCCCTTCAGAATGCACCATGTGATCCAAGGGTGCCACTCGCCTCTTGAATGACTTGGTAGACATCAAAAACCCATGGAGTCAATACTATGCCAGGTGAACTTGTGGAAAACTAAGGTCCTCTAAGGAATAAGGCCCCCACCTTATTGCCTGCCCCTTAGAATCATCGTGAGCGACCGTCGCAGTCTACCCTCACGGCATCGTGGGTCCTCTCGAACTAGGTAAATGTTAACCTACAGTTTGAGCCACAGCGGGAGTGATAGTAGGTTGTGGTAGGGCTTCTATCCACACCTCTCCCTCAACATCTCTGGTAATCCTGTGCGACCCCTTTACTCCACATGTGAGTCTGGTCAGCAAGCTATCGTTAGCCTACACCATCAAAAAATCACATCAGAATATATCCATATCATATCATCTAATCAGATGCACTAATATCACAGTAAAAAAATCAAACCCCAATGGTACACTCCCCGACTCGATCTGGAGTCCAAGGGGTTCCATCAATGCCTCTACATCCACAAGGTCCAAAATCCTGCACACTCTGTAAAACTGAGTTAATGACACATGTCTATGTCAATGCAGTAAAAGAACGTGTCATCAACCCATAATGCCTTATAATCAAAATCAGATGTTTTAATAGCATAATAATTTGGATCACTTGCGAGCAAGTGTCCTCAAAAAATGAGTTCGCTCAGTGCACCAGTGCGGGATGTTACATACACCCCCTCTTGGTCTACACTTCGTCCCAAAGTTTCACAGTATAAGTGTCGAAATAATGTGTATCACAGTATCATAATTCTATCTATCAAACACTAATGGAAACTATCGGTGCATATCATATGCGTCCTCCCAGGTTGTCGAGTGCGGACTATAGTTGTCCCACTAGACCTTGAATGGATCTACTATTCAACGTTGTAGCTGTGGAATGCGATGATCCAAGATGTGGATCAACTCAGTCATGAGCACCGCATCATGCAATACCTACAAGGAACTCATGTCAATAACATGTGTAGGATCATTAATATAATGTCTCAAAACATATACATGAAAAAAATCATTCATACGCCTCAAAGAATCATGCAAGGCTAGTCAATAGGCCATGGGCCCCTTTCTCTCCACAATTTCGAAAGGTCCCGTGAACCTAGGAGAGATTTTAGATCCCTTTCCAAACTTAATAGAAATCTTATGTGCATCGACATAACTCTTTTGTCAATCATGTGCTTCTTTAATCCTTTGTCTTATTTTTTGCATTTGGTCTTCCATTTCTTGGATTGCTTCTGGTCCCACCAGGACCCTATCCTCAAGTTGATCCCAACTCAAAGGCGTCTCACACGGTCGCTTGTAAATAAACTAGAAAGGTGCCATGTTAATGGTGCTTTGGTAACTGTTGTTGTAAGAGAATTCCACTAGTGGCAAGAATTCTTCCCAACACTTTTGTTGTTCCATCACATACATGCACAACATGTCCTCCAAGGTCTGGTTCATTCGTTTAGTCTACCCGTCAGTATCCGGGTGATACTCCATACTAAATTTAAGTTGGGTTCCCAAGGCCTCTTGGAAACTTGTCCAAAATCGTCCAGTAAAAACCAATCCTCGATCTGATATAATCCTCTTAGACACGCCATGCAGCCTCACAATCTCACTGATGAAAACTCTAGCTATGTCAGGTGCCTAATACGTTGTACGCACAGGAATAAAGTGAGCACTCTTCGTCAGAGTGTCTACTACTACGAAAATCGAGTCGTGTCTCCTTACCGTCAGTGGAAATACAACAATAAAATCCATCGAAATAACCTCCCATTTTGATTTCGAAATAGCGTGTGGCTGTAGTAATCCTGTTGGGTGTCTATGTTCAGCCTTTACTTGCTAACATTCTAGACATCTGGCCACATAGTTGACTATGTCTGCCTTCATTCCCTTCCAAAAGAATAAGGGCTTAAGGTCTTCCCTCATCTTCGTGACTCCTGGGTGAGCCATGTAAACTGCTCTATGAGCCTCGCTTAGGATCAACATCCTCAACTCGTCGTTCGACAGTACGTAAATCTGATTTTTAAACCTCAATAAACCATCACTATCAAACGAAAATCCTTCAAATCTTGGTACCATCATTGTGTTTTGTCCGATAAAACCCTCAACCTATTTGTACTAGCAATTGTCACGCTGTAAAGTTAGAATCTTTTCACGTAAATTCGTCTAAGGAGGCATCACTGAAAAGATGTGTGGCCTTCGACTCAATGCGTCTGCCACTCGGTTCACTATTCCTTTTATGTAAGTAATCACGAAGTCGTACTCTCTAAGAAATTACGACCAAATTCGTTGTCATGGGTTTAGGTCGCTTTGTGTAAAGATGTGTTGTAGTCCACAGCGGTCAGTCTTTAGTTCAATTTTTTTTCCAACAAGGTAGTGTCTCCAAACCTTCAAGGCATATATGATGGCTAACAACTCCAAATAGTGCATCACGTAGTTCTCTTCATGCCTTCTCATTTTCCTCAAGATGTAAATGATCACTCGTTTGTCTTGCATCAAGACTCCACCTAAGCCTTCCTTGGATGTGTCAGTGCATACCAAGAAGTCCACATCCATGTCAAAGACCTTTAGTATCGGTGTTGTTGTCAACAACTCCTTGAGCCTCCGAAATATTCCATGCATTTCTCGGTCCAAACAAACTTCTTGTTTTTCTTCTGCAATTTTGTGATCGGATTTGCTATGTTTGAAAATTCCTCGATGAACCATCGATAGTATCCTTCTAAATACATGAAGCTACACACTTCTGGGAAATTCGTTGGTGCATGCCATTCCATAATAGCCTCGACCTTTGCTGGATCCATGACAATGCCTTCACCAGAGATGACATGCCCTAAGTAGTTGTTACACATGATTTTGGTCACTCTGGTGATGTCTCAACAGTGATGTATTCAGGCTCCCAACAAGGACTTTTTGCCTGAGAAAAGTGGCTCCTTTCTTCTTCCAAAAACATATTTTTAAGATGAGTTTGCAGGCTGCCTATGGTATGGGGTGAGAGAATCGTTCATTCTCACAGGCCACCCACACTTAGGGTGTGAACTGTTCGCAATCTACTCTATAGATAAGGTGCAAACCTGTTTTTAAGCTTGGAAAGGAGAAGAGGTCACGAAGGTTCTAGAAGGGGATCTTCTAGAAAATGAGTTGGCATTTGCATGGTTGTCATTCTACTGACTTCTCAGATTTGGTGGGATCATCCTCATCCATTTAACCATCTCTCATTCTCCTATATATTGAAAGGTTTCTCATGGAAAAGGTTAAGCAAGATTGAATGAAAAATTGTTGAAAGAATTGTGTGAAGAACCCTGCTTGGACAGAAGCTTGAAGACTCTATTTGTTCTATCAAGAGGAATTGGATCTTCTTCATGCAAGTATAGAGCAAGTGTGTATGTTGGAACCAAGGGTCACTGAAAGGAAGCTTGCAACATCAAGGCGATCGGATTGTATCTTCTACTTTCATTTAATATAATGCAGTGGCATGTCCCTTTCCCATAAAATTACTCTTATTTTATAGCATAACTCCTTGATCATATGCATAAGTTGACATTGAATATACTTTTCTATCTTCACTTAGGTTGGTTTGTGTTGTCTTAGACCTAATGTCATAAGAGCACCATAGCAAAGCAGGAACAACAGAGACCTAAGGAAGCGATATCAAGGTATGTCACTTATTCCTTCTCTTTTGTAGATTCAATGACTACAACTTAGGGAAAGAGTCGTGTCCTATCCTGTTTTGTTCTAGATCCAGGTGGATCTAGGGAGATCTGTTAGTGTTCGCACCTATCGATTTCTCCGATAACAAAATTGGCGACCGTATTGGGGATACAACCCATTTTTGGTGGTTTTTCCTTGGCCATTTTCTCTTAACTTACCATTTTTCATTCTCATCAATCTCTGAGTCTTGAGGAGACCCTTATAGACTCCATGGATCCAGAAGTTCGTTAAAATTTTTTGTCTTTTTTCCAAAATTTGCTTGATTTCAAGCCTTCTCGCACTGCACACTTCTGTAGCCTATGAGAACCACTAAAGTTCGCATCCTGCTGTTCAGTTCAGTGCGAACTTCTCGCACCTTGCCTATGTCTATCCCGCGAGAATCCTTGATTATCGCATTGTACCACACTTCCAACCTGCGAACCCACTTGCAATTTTTTTTGGATTAATTCTTTTGTGTCCTCAAATGCCCAGATGTTTTTGTGTGTCTAGGAAGGACTTCTCTAGCCAGTTATTGAATGATTCTTGACTTGAAATCTTATGAATGATTAAGCTCCTCTTGATCATGTTTTCTCAATTTTTATCTCTTGACCTTTTCGCAACAAGGGTATAATCTCTGGTTTTGAAATCCGAGTGCTTGTTTGGTTGGGAGCCTTTGATTGGTTTAAAAGTTGAGATCAATTGTTCTTTCAATTACATATTACTTGGAAAATTGTTACCCATATGCATTTGAAGAGACTGGTCTTGTCATTTTGTTAGTTTTGTCTTCATCGAAAGATTGGTTTGGGTTTTTGTTGTATATTTCTTTTTCGTTGGTTGCTTGTTTTTCTTAGTTCCACCCCTGTTGTTTGGTTTCTAAAAAAAATTAAAGACATTTTCTTTTTAAGGAACTTTGTATTTGAAAATATTGGCATTCAAGTACTAAAAAAGAATCAATAGGGAATTTTCATTGTTCATGTTTGTTTGATATTACATTTCAGAGAAGATCATACATTGTAGTTCACATTGCTCCAGAAACACCTTTCTCCCTCCTATAAATAAGATTCATCGAACAACAAATTTTGTATCATTCATTCCTGTTTGTGCATTTTTGGGTCAGAGTCTCACACAACATCGGTTTCATTTCTGTCTCCTTTTGAGTAACAACATCCTGTAATAATATTGTGCAATTTTAAAATTCAACTAGTAACTTTTCTATGACTCTTTTACACCAACATTAGCTAGGCTAGATCTTTGGAATAAGAAATAAGGCACACTCTCCAAAGCACAAAACACACAATAGTATCTTGTGATAAGAAGTGTCAAATTCCATTTACAACATTTTTTCCTGGGAATCCCTTCTCACAGAAGGGTCAAACCCAAGGTCGCATTGAGATTGACACAGTTACTCACCCTGCTTTGTTGATAGCGGTGTAGAGATTGCATGTATTATGGGGGTCACTTGAAGGTATACCCACAATGATGAGTGGGAGCCTCTTGATCTGATTTTGGCCTAGATACTCTACCCTTGCATTTAGATTGGACTATCGAGTGTTCCCCCAGGCATCATTGTTTTTGGTGGTAACCTTAGTATCCTATCTTCTTAGGGTCTTACACAAGGTGACTGTGAAGGGGAAAGTCTTCACGGTACCTGAAATTGACATTGGCCAAACTCACTGTTATAACCTTAAATTGCACCATACATGCTTACCTAGCATCAGGCCATCTCAGATCCCTTCTTTGCCAAAGCACTACTGAACAACTCTTTAAAAATCCTCTTTTTTAAAGGTCCATGTGCCCTACTCCATTACTGCACACGTGTACATGCTAGTTGACCTCAAATAGCCCATGTGAACCGACAAAAGAACGAAAAAAGGAAAGTTTCCGATGGAACACACATCTCTGGGTGAGTTAACTGAAACTCTTGGCCATGCATGGTCGAGGGTTCATCCAAATACCTAGCTTCTTCTAGCCTATAAAAGAAGGGCTAGGGGTCCTATTTGAAAAGAGGAAAAATATAGCAAAGAAACTCTGCCAATTTGCATATTCCCATTGTCCCAACCCTTTAGCCATCCTTGTGCCAGAAGAGAGACAAAGCAAAGAAATTGGAGGAAAGTTGAAGAGGAGCCCAGGATCAGGTTCGCGGAGCGGTGGCCAGTCTCGACTTTTTGTAAGTTGACTCATTCAAAGTAATAAAGAAAAAATTTTTCCCGTCCCAATTCATGAGTTATTCATAATTTGTTAAGTACATGTTTGAATCTCTAACCTGTTAGTCTATAGGTAAGATGCATGTGTAGTTGTTGCTTGTCTTGTATACAGGTCAACATTGGAAAGGAGAACTATGAACAAGTGGTCAAGCGTGACAAGGGATCGACATCAAATGCCTGGAAAGAGGTAGGTTGATCTAGCCATGTTTTACTGAAAAGAAATAGGATTTAAGTCTGGGGACAAAGGTAGAAAGTATATTTTCTCTTGGTCATATCTGCATGCAAAGCATAACCCTATTTTCTATTCCATAAGGAGATTTCCCTCACAATAGAATTGGCGACCATACTGGGGAGATCTCTAGGGTTCCTAGAATTTTAATTTTTGGGTAGTTTTTAGAAAAATACTGGTTTTTCTTGTTGGTTTTTTTTTTAATTTCTGTAAAGTCTGAGCTAGCAGAGAGTTTGGTTTTCCATACCAACTTTCTTTGATTTGCTTGACTGTGTTTTGTTGGTACCCACAAAGGTACACACGGCCTACATAAGGTCTACACGCGTGTGCCCGCGCCCTATTCTCTTACAGCCCGCGTGTGAACGCTAGCTGAAGAAGTAGTAGTAGCGTGTAGAGCCTAGAGAATTTTTGAGGCAGTCATCCTCTTCCCTGTCAGAATTAGACGTTCTCAGGGGTTTTTTGGAATTCTGTCTGAGTCTTGGTTGTTTGCAGTCTTATCTCAGATTGTTTTTCTTTATCATTTTTCCTTACATTATTTGTTTTTTCTGTTAAAAAGAGTGTCCAAGCCTTCAAGGGATCCTGGTTATCAATATCAGTGGTCTCTTCCTGGTTTTGGGTTGTCTGTTTTCATTTTTTCTCAGAGTTTAGAGATACACGCGACCTGTACAAGGTCAGACCGCGTGTACACGCCCTCTATCTCTATACAACTCGCGTTCGCATGCTGGATGTTAGATTAACAATAGAGTGATTGTGCAGAATACTTTTTATTGAGGGTAAGGCACTCATATTTTACCTTGATGAGAATTATACCCCTCAGGTGTTTGAATCTCTGTCTTAGCAGTCAGTAGCTTAGAATTAATCTTACCTTTAGCTTTCTTTTTCTCATTTAGAAGTTGTCATAAAAAATAAAAAAAAATTTAGGTTTTTTAGACAAGTGTGAGAGTCATTTTTTAAAATTGCTAGTGTGTGACTTGTTGAATTGATTCTTTGCGATCTGCGATTAGGCCAGAATTGTTTTTCTTGGTTTTTGCTTGTTGGTATTTTTCCTTTTTGCTTTATCAAACATTTAAATAAATAAAAAATCTCTTTTCATTTTCTTGTTTGGTTGAAGAGTGTGTTTCTGCATTATTAGCCAAGGAAAAGTCATTTATTTCATGAGTTTTTGCAGTTTACTTAGATCATAAGTAGCTTGTAGTCAAGTGAAATTTCTTTTG